>JBAGKK010204538.1:0-22352 GCA_037177015.1 Euceroptres primus | reverse complement strand
TAATTCTAATAATATTTAACTTAATTATTATAAACAATTTTTATAAACAAATTCTTATTAGTGTTTTTTTCTCATAGTAAAAATTGGTTGCTTTGTGCTAGATGCTAATATTTTTCATAAGAGTCATAATTTAGAACAAAAAATTAGCATAAGTTAACAGTTACTGTTTTTATAAACATTTTTATAAACAAATTCTTCATAAATAAGTTTTTCTCATAGTTGAATTGATTTTTCTGACCAAAAGTGATTCACAATTGTCTTTGAAGCCATTTATATACTTTCAAGCTTTATCAAACGTAAACAATATATATTTTTAATAACAATTTAATTAAACAAGTCTCCCAATCGGCTTTTTCCTCGTAGAAAAAAATGGTTTTTTCTTCAATTATTATTGGAGTGACATTTATTGCGATGGCTAACCAACGAAATTAAATAAAAAATAATTTATGTGATTGTTATAAACAATTTTTGAAACAAGACTGAGATTTATCATTTTTACTTGTCAAAAGGACGGTTTTTGCACTGAAATTATCCGACAATAAACAAACAGTAATTCTGAAATGGGATATGGGACACTAAATAACAATTTGCGTAATTGTTAATAACAATTTCTATAGCAAACTGTCTATGGCAATCATTGTTGTGGTAATCTTGATTGTATTCATACGAACCATTTTTATTAAAGATGATTTAAAATTAAGCAGCTGGGTGCAATAACGCTGTACATGCGTTTTTAGAAGTCACTTATCTTTCATTTGCTTTATGCGTAACTCCATGCAAAACAAATGAAGAACAAATTAAAATAAGGTGCAATAACGCTCTACTTGCGTCTTCAGAAGTCATTTATCTTTCATTTGTTTTGTACGTAACTTCATGAAAAACAAATGAAGAACAAGTGACCTAGTTCACCACTAGGTGGATGTCTCTCGCACGTGCTCTCACAAGAGAAATCATAATTTTCGTTTATATAACTGAGAGAGGCTGCGTTGAAATTATCTTTATATGATTTGCTTTTGGCGTCATTTTAAAATACCTTATGGAGGTTTGCATATTTCAATTGTTTGTATTCTTATTATTTCTAATAAAAAAAACGGATACTCTTAAGGTGTGTGAGAAGGTCCTTTGTGATTTTCGTATTGCCAATGAGAGTACTGACGTGCAAGATTTGTTAAGTTTCATGAAAACTGAGTACAGTCTTAATCCTCAGCATCTAGAAATAGTAGCTAATCATTTGAATCAGTTTGAAAAGGGGTTTGAAAAGTGGCTAACCACTGACTTCGTTGTTACATTTTCTGGGACAAAATCAAAAGGAGGGAGGAAAAGTTCTGATACGAAGTTCGAAGATGCTTGTGCTGCGACAAAGAGACGAAAATTAATGTCGATTGAAGAGAGTTTTACGCCTGCTGAGATACAGGATGCATTTCTGCGAAGTTTACGAAAGAGTGGAAGAAAAAAAATGAAAATGCTATAGTCGCTCTTTTGAATTCTGACTATACTGAGAATTTAAACATTTCATGTAAATCTGACTTCAAATCATATGTGTCACAGCATCAATGGTGCCAATATGGTTGAAGGTAAGGCACACAGAAGAAACAGTTTGGATGAATCCTTATAGTTCCTCGCCAAAACGTTGTATACCTATCATGATTAAATATGCAAGGGAAACAAAGGAATTGACGGAATCGGAAATCAAAAATATTAAGACTCAAATTCGGAAGCTTAGACACACAACAATTACTACGACTAGTGGTGTGTACATAGTTGCAACAGAAATGAAGCTAACTATGTTGGATGGAAAAGTTTGCACAGCTGTCACTGATACTCCATCATCTTCTACTTGCTACATTTGCAAAGCGACACCATCACAAATGAATGATCTAGAGCGTGTAAAGCAGAACGAAGAAATCTTCTCCAACTTTGAATTCGGTTTTTCTACTCTGCATGCTTGAATAAGGTTCATGGGGTGTATCTGTATACTCCATATTGCTTATCGGTTACAAATCAGCAAATGGAGTATATCCAACAAAGAGGATAAGGAAACGATGAAAGAAGCTAAGAAAAGAATTTGCAACGAATATTAAAAGAAGATGGGGTTTTTAATTGATCAACCAAATCGAGGATCTGGAAACTCTAATTGTGGTAATACGGCTCGCAGGTTTTTCTCGGATGTTGAGCACGTGGCAGAAATAACTGAAGTAAATGAAGTGAGCTTATATTCATGCCTTCTTTAGTTCACAAAATACTTCTACATGGAGGAAAAGTTATGTAGAATTTCATGCTGCCAATTGGTATATATTCCGAAGAAGCTTTTCAGGCCAGGAACACGGATATGAAGTGCATTCGACCGGTCAACACACGAAAAATCTCTCGATTGCATACTATGCACGACCTAATTGACAAACTCTTGGAGTCCTCAGATCTTTTCATTGCATCCTTGAAGCCTGAATGGGAAAAAGTTGAAGTTGAACTTGATCAAGAACTCAATGAACTAATAGAACAATTCGAATCCAAGAATGATTCGAGTTCTGAATCGTAATTTATTTATTTTAAGTTTTTTATAATAATCTTATTATTATAATAAATATCGATTGTTTCTTTGATTCAATACCACAAATAAGATTATCACAAAAATTATTGAAGAAAAATTAACTTTTTGCTACGAGCAACCGCAGATTGTCACAGATTGTTATAAAAATTGTTATTAACAATTACGCAAATTGTTCTTCAGTCGAAGAACCGTCCTTTTTACATGTAAAACTGATAAATCTTAGTTTTGTTTAAAAAATTGTTTATAACAATCACATAAATTTTTTTAAATTCAATTTCGTTGGTTAGTCATCGCAATAAATGTCACTATAATAATAATTGAAGAACAAACTATTTTTTCTACGAGGAAACGGCCGATTGGGAGACTTGTTTAATTAAATTGTTATTAACAATCTATATTGTTTATGTTTGATAAAGTTTGAAGTATATGAATGGCTTTAAAGGCATTTTTGAATCACTGTTGGTCAGAAAAATTAATTTAATTATGAGAAAAACTCATTTATAAAGAATTTTTTATAAAAATGTTTATAAAAGCAGTAATTGTTAACTTATGCTAATTTTTTGTTACAAATTATGACTCTTATGAGAAATGTTAGCAACTAGCGTGAAGCAAACAATTTTTTCTATGACAAAAAACACTAATAAGAATTATTTTATAAACATTGTTTATAATAATTAAGTTAAATCTTATTAGATATATTATGTTCTATGAATACAGGTGCAATAATTTCGGCTGATTGTGAGTTTCTATCAGTACTTTTTCTTGAGATAAAAATTCACAAAGCTGAAATGGACAATTTTGTCACTTTATTTGTTTATATATTGTTGCTCTGTGAGAAAATAAAAAAATGACAAACCAAAATTCTCTTAAAAATTTAATGCTGAGCATTTCTAAAAATAAAACTTTCAATTCGGTTAAGAAATACGACCTATAGGTGATTATGAACAGTTAATTTTTTTTCCAGACCACTGTACTACGGAGCGTAATTTTTAGGAAGTTTCTGTAATAATCAAAAGTATTTTTGAATGAATCAGATTTAAATGAATCAGCGCTAGCGCCGGTCGGTTCACCGGATGGACTGGCCAGCGTTTCCGAGCGCGCAAGGGAAGGTTTCGCTTGAATATATTCGCATAACCGCATAACCATCAGAAGTTCCATTATGTCGAACAAGGTTTTTATTGAAAAAAAGTCAAGCTTTTCTTTAAATAACTTTGAAAAAGTCAAAAGTTCCCGAAGAGTAGAAAATGTTAAATAAACATTTTACGCCATAATTTGTTTATAAAAATTCAGAAATTAAAAAAATGGATTTGACAGGATGGAAAGGCAGAAAATCTCTTCAGAAATCGCTCATAGAAAATTCAATTCGCATTTGTAGAAAGGACGTTATGGCCATTTGAAAATACCTGTTTTGCTCTGGGGATGAAAATTTCACCACCTGTAGTTCGGAAAGGGATGGTAGTGAAGGTCTATAAATTGGTGTGTGAACTACTATCGTAAAGACAAACAAACTCTGAAAATTTGACGGCAATCGGAACACACGACTTTTAAAATTTGGGCAGTTCAGAAAAAATGTCCCATATATCACGTCGACATTTCATCAGTTATCAAGAAATGCATTGTGCTAGTTAAAATTACAGGAAGAAGTACACATTGTCTATGAAGGTTTTCTTTTGTTAGTAGTTGAAGGAAGAAAAACGTATACCAAACAAATGTTAACCTTTCGACTACAACCTCTATACTACCATTTTGAAACTGTTCATCCGATTTAAACAAAAAAGTGTGGAACACACTTCAAACATTAATGAATAATGAATATGTTTTATTATTAATATCATAAAAAATTTGAAAACAAATTCTCGAAAAATTCTTGAAAGAGTCAACTTTTAAAATACGACCTTTTTACAAAAAGGCCTATCTTTTTAATTTTTTTTGTAGCTAAAAATTTAGACTGATACTCTTAAGATAAGATACTTTAAGAAAAAATGTATTCTCTTAGAGCGGGTTTGAAAAAAGAGGTAAAATCAACATAATCACACCTGAATCAACATAACTTTAGACCATGTTTTTAAGCTATTCAAAGTTATACAAACGCTTTTTCGAATAAATTCTTTACTTAATCAATTAATCTTCGAAATCTATAGAATAGACTTCAAAATCTAACTAGACGGCGCCAAACGTCCCAAAGTAAAGTTGCCTCAAAGCTACGGATTAAGCATCGAGTCATTTTGACCCACAGTGCAGTCAAGAGGTTAAGTGGAATGGTTATGTTTACATACAACAGTTATGTTAAATAAAAATACAACATAAATACGTCAATTATATTTGATCAACGTAATTGAGTAAATTATCCTTAAAATTTTTTAAAGAGATTCGTACTGTAGATTATAAGATCTTTAAAATTTTACCTCCTTTCTAAGAGAATGTGCGTGAGGCAATGCTAATTCAGAAGCAAGGTCTGCAGTATCATACTGACAGAAATGCCAGGGACTCCAACTGCTCCATCCACCTTCTACAGGATCTATTAATACAGGACACTTTGTCATATCTTGGTGCCAATGGCCGACAACGTGATTTTGACCAGGAGCTTGTGCACACTTCATTGTCAATTCGTTCCATCCACAATAAGGTTCTTGTGCATTTAAACAAGCTTGTTGGGTTCGATGACGATGACACTGAGCAGCAGATATTCTAAATAGATAAACATACATTCTGTGTACGGGATCACGTGTAACGGATATCGAAAGAAACGATAAAATTAATTTCCTTTCTCGCAAGTTTCGGTTTTGATGAAGATTGTGATTTGTAATAAATTGTTTTTTATAAGGGTTGTGCAAAAACTCGCACGCTCGCAAAATAGGTGAATTGAGTCAAGTTTCTCATAGCCGAGTCTAGTTGCGAGACAGCTCGCAGCTCGACCGGCTAGCTAAAATTCGATCAGATCGCGCGACTAAATTGACTCGCTCGGCTCGCACAGCCAAATTGAACTTTCTAAATAAATCGCCTCATGGCAGTAATAACTTAAGTGCGTTGAATAAACAACTTTGAAAAAGGCCGAATGTCTCGAAATTTTTCTAAGTTCAAACCCCCAATTTACCCGTCACTGAGGAACGCCTATTTAATTTTGAGGTTTGCGTTTAGATAAGACTTACCAAATAGATGGGATCTGTCGAGATCCTTGAGTCGGTAGAATTATGCGAGATGTCCATTTTTTTATAGGACAATGATTTATAGAAAAACAGTTATTTCTGAAGTCCAGAATTTAGTGGAAGCTGACGACGAAAGAAAGAGACAGTAGATTCAAAAGCCACACTAAAAAATATTTTTCCCGCAAAACACAGGCACTTTCGGAGAAATCGGGTGGTTTACAACCAATTCTATGCATCTCTTCTTTATTACGGGAACAAGAATTTTGCTATTTGCTTTTGAAAATGGCGTAAATTCGAATACTCTTGGAATGAAAATCTACCGGATTATTCATATTGACAGCTAATGTCACTTCCATTAGCATAAGGCTCTCAGCACAATGACGTTCACATTTCCCGTTCCTGGTCTTATTGTGCTTAGGCCCTATTACCAATGTATTACGATCGCTCGCGGAAACTTTGCGTACTACAACACGGAATCAACGCAATTACCATTGAATCTCTTACCATTTAATCCTGCAACACATGTGTACTATCGGCCTGCTTTTATATTTTCATTTCAATTCTTATTTCCTATGTGAAAAAAATTATTAGTCAGAAAATAATTATCCAATCTGGTTTCCTGCAACGGTCGATAATACATATGCGTTGTAGGATTCAATGGTAAGAGGTCCAATGGTGACTTCGCCGATTCCGTGTTGCAGTACGCAGATGTGTAGAATTGGTTGTAAACTGCCCGATTTCTTCGAAAGTGCCTGCGTTGTGCGGGAAAAATAGTTTTCGGTGTTGCTTTTGAATCTACTGCCTCTTTCTAAATTTGTCGTCTGCTTCGACTGAATTTCTGGACTTCAGAAAATAATTTTTTTTATTCGAAATCGTTGTCCTATATAAAAAACGGATATCTCACATAATTTTACCGACTCAGGGATCTCGACAGATCCCAACTATTTGGTAAGTCTTATCTACACGCAAACCTGAAAATTAAATAGGTGCCCCTCAGCGACGGGTAAATTGGGGGTTTGGACTTAGAAAAATTTCGGAGCAATTCGGCCATTTTCAAAGTGGTTTATTCAACATATACTTATTAATAAGTGTAAAATCTTCTGAAAAATTCCGATAAGAAGAGAAGGATTAAAGGTTTTTCAACTTTTTGGGCTTATTTTAGAGCAGAGCTATCGAACTCTATTTTAAACTCCAGATTTTTTAAAACGTGGCAAAAAAACGGAATTATTATTTTGTGTCCCTCTCGGGGTATTAGGCAGAGGATGATCAAATGGATTTGAAAAATTATCTAGCTATATTTATTGAGGAGTTATCGAACTTTATTTTCCTAGGACTTTGTACTTTTACTATGTGGGACATTCTCCGGAGAATGGGCCAGTCCAGAATTTCGTCCGCTTATTTTCATAATTCCCTAACTTACGCTCGACTTCTACCACATTTTTAATTTCAAATAAGGGCTTTTTGGAAAATTTTACGAGCGTTTAAATGGAATAGATAAAATTTTTGAAAAGCAAAATATTTTTTCATTAAAATCTTTGTCAAAAAAAATTCGAGGGTCTATAAAAAATATTATTTACAAGTTTTTTTTAAAACTTTTTTTCTTAATGATTGCTTTTTTCGGAAAGCCAGGAGTTTTTAAAAATTTTTCATTTGATTATATTTTCAGAATTATTTAAAAAAATTTTTTTTTGTTATGGGCTAAGCCACATACTTTACTTTTTTTATTATTAATAAAATTTGCCTAAAACTTGTGTTTAATTAATTGAATATTCTCTATGACTATGGCATTGCTTATAACACGAAACTCTTCTTTTATGAATAATTTACAATATTATATGTAATCCATAGATTAAGACAATTGATATCTATTTTTTAAAATGAAAGTATTTGTGTGCTCTATCCGACGCACTAATACATGTACGAGCACTTGTACAGCGAATGTACCGCATACAAACACATACGAGCACCTATGCACCGCGAACGTATATGAAGACCATTTATAAGTGTGAGTGTGCATGAACTGCAGCTTAATTATATGCGTATATATTTTTGTGCCAGTGTGCCAGATTGTATAATGTATTCTAAAATGGTAATTACTTTTAAACACCCAAAATATAAACACACACAAAAAACAAGTACACTTCTAAACCATAAATTGAGCCACCGGATATTAAAACCATAAGTAAAATTTGCCTAGCCGTTAGAGTTTGCCCCTGTTGCTGTGAAAATCAATTTCCGAAAATTAAATTTTTAAACTTCTAATATTGTAGAGAATTTCATGGTGCATCTGTCTTATACTTGCAAAAAAGTTTTATCTGTGATGGTTTCTTAAACTTAAAAAACTGAAGTTTCCAGAAAACAAAATTTAACTAATATTTTCACTTCAACTCGCTCCGAAAGACACAGTTATTAATATTTTTACTCACAAATTGGAGGAATTATCCTATAAGCGACTCTGAAGATGATGTGCTATTGAAAATTCATTGTTTCTATTATAGGAAAAAGTTATTATTTTGTTGTCAAGTAGTATGGAAGTAGTGCTAGAAAATTTTCAATCTCTTCGTTTATCGAGGCAATTTTGAGTAAGCCCAAACATCCAGCGAAAGAAATATTCATTAGGGTATAATTCAGTTTTCTGTACAATATTACTTCCACTGAACTGACCATTAATAAACTATGAGTTTTGAATCTGTTTTAATTTAGCGCGCATGGGTATGGAACTCTGGGGCCGCGGCCGGTTTGAGTCGCAATGTTGTCAAGAAATGATTTTCTCAATTCTGTTCTTTCCTCTTCAAATTATTTATTCGCTATATTGATTTATCTTTTTAATTTAACTATACTCTTCAATAGGGACATACAAAGTACAATATTCAAATGGAAATTTGATTTATTAACGAACGGATTTTACAATATATATTGACAAATTATGTATACTCTTTAAAATCTGAATCAGTTAAAAATAATTAATTCAGAAGCAAGAAGTCAGTCACTGATTCATTCAGAGAAAATTTAATAAAAACAGTCAAATTTAACTAATTATTTAGTCAAACCACACTTTGAGGTTATGTTGCCGATTGAAAAATCAGTTAATTTTTCGTTTACTGAAATTTCAGAAACTTGTTTATCAGTGAAGCAATGAGTAAATTTTCAACTGAATATCAGTGAGTTTTTGACTGAATGACAGGTCATTTTCATTGATTTCTCAAGAATCCAGTTAAATTTAACTGATTCAGATCTAGAAAGTAGGAAATATATTATTTACTTGATCACAGAGCTTCACATGTACGTTTTCATGTCTTTATTTACAAAAATTACTTATCTTACAGTAATTACCTAATGATCGCGGAAATAAATGATTATAAACTAATTATGCATTTTCATTTTCCTATTGATATTTCTATGTTCCATGTTTGCAAACAAAACATTCTTATAAGCCGACCCAGGCCCCGGAATTCCATCTACGTGCGCGCTGGATCAAAATAGATTGAATACTCATAGTTTGTAAACGGTCATTTTAATTCAAGTAATGTTTTTTAGAAAACTTAATTATACACTAATGAACATTTCTTCGGCTTGAAGTTTGGGCTCACTCAAAATTAACTCGATAAGCGAAGTGATTGAAAATTGTCTAGCACTATTTCCATACTGCTTGACAACAAAATTAATAACTTTTTTCTATAATAGAAAAAATAATTTTTCTATAGTACATCATCTCAAGAGTCTCTTACAGGATAATCCCTCTCATTTTCATGTCAAAATATTAATAACTGTACCTTTGGGAGCGAGATGACGTGAAAATATTAATTAAATTTTGTGTTCCAAAACCTTCAGTTTTTTTAGTTTATTTAAAAAACCATAACAGATACAACTTTTTTGTAAGTAGAAGAAAGATGCACCATGAAATTTTCTACAATATAGTAAGCTTAAATATTTAATTTCCGGAAAACGATTTTTAAAGCATCAAGGGCCAACTCGAACGTCCAAGCAAATTTTACGTGTGGTTTTACTATCCGGCGACTCAATTGCACTGGGAAAGATGCTTGAAATCAGGGTGATCGACTTTTTATTTCTCATCTGATTATTTATCAATCGATATTGATACGGCGATTATTATTACTTGCAATAAGTTCCAGAAATTCCAATATAGCTTTCCAATAAGCTACCAAGAATAAATTAATTAAAGGTGATTGATCAGTGTTTTAAATTCTGGATATGGATCAATAACAAATAATCGAAATCATGAACCAACTCCCAGGGGATGTTTGTCGAAGATAATTAATCGGCTTGATTTAATTATTTTTAAATAATTATCCATTTAAGGTAATTATAAATTCAACCCTATCGCCAATCGCAACTCCAATGAACATTTTAATTACCAATTCTGGAAAATCAGAAAATAATAATATACTGAGTTCATCAATTTCCAAACAAAGTTCGCTCTGGCTTGCAGTTGCTATGCGCGGCGTAAGAACACCTTATTACCGTGAAAAATGCAATTCGGCAACTCTTGAACGCATAGCCGTCCACAGGTGTCTTGTCAATCGCATCGATTCGCGGCTTTAGTTTAGTTCGTTCTTCGTTTTTCGTACCCAATCTTGACTTAAAAATTTAAATTAATTATGAAGGATCTATTTCCACCTCAAACGGGAAGCTTAAAATCTAAGTTTGTATAATACTCAAACCTCAGTTTTTTGCAATTTCCATTTGTTCGTGGATTGTATTTAAAATTTTAAAACGAAATGGAATAAGAATTTAAATAATCTTGCCTTCTCTTGATGAAGTAGTTTTAAATAAAAAAGGTATTCTAAATAATTACAGATTTTTCGGACGGATCAACTTATGACGAAACGGAAAATCTACAGGACCACGAATAATTCTTTTCTTACGACATTTCTGCTCTCCAAAACTGTGGTAGCGTATTCAAATTAAATAGAGCGTCATGTATTCACATACACACACAGAAACATACGCATACGCTCCATTTAATTGTGTATTCTTGTTTTTGAATTCTTGGGCATAGATAAATAATTTTCTTGAGAACATAGTGTACCTTCACTCAAAATTAGGCAGAAAAGGTCTGAATCAATAGATTAGAATCCGACCCACAATTTTTTCAAATGTTTTTTTAAAATCAAATTTACGTTCAAAGTTTTCTTGAATTTCATTCCTTTTATTCGAAAACTTAGAAAAATTACTACTAAAATCAATATTTGCAATTACAAATACAATTAGTTCCCTAACAGCACCGTTCGTTGCATGAATGTTGCAGATGTATTTCCTGCAATCAAAAAATGATCTCCAGAAATGGTTCTGCAATGTTGAGAGACAGTATAAAATGACCACCCTTTGAAATGGTTATTTCAATTAACAATAATTAACTAATAACAATCCAAGTAAGTGTTTATAATATTTCCAAATAACTAAACAATACTGTTATATAATATCTACGGGAGTATAAAAAACTTTTGCTCAGCGCTAGGTGCCATAGAAAATTTCTGCACAAGCTATTAAAAAAATTCGTTTAAATGAGTTTCTACCATTTCCAAGGGCGGACATTTCATACCATCTCTCAATATTGCAGAAAGATTTCCGAAATCATCTCATGATTGCAGGAAATATAACTGCAACATTGATGAAACGGACGGTGCTGTTAGGGTCTAACCCAGTGTTCCCAAAAGGTGGCCTCCTAAGCGCGCATGCGTCAAGTTTTACCGTACTCATTTGAAATGGGATAATAATAGCCAATAAATGCGACCATAATGATGCATGCGCACCTAGAAGGTCACCTTTTGGGATCTCTAATCTAACTGGACTTCTCTGGTCATTAGTTAGTATATCCCTTTTCTCAATGTTATGATTGGTGAAGCCATTATGAATGAATCTCTCGGCGATTTTTGGTAAAACTTTTCAAACTTACTTTTCAAAACGTTTTGAAAAAAAAATTATCTGAACTTATATATAAAATTTGTTTACAATAGCTTCATTCTAATGCACTTTTAATCATCGTAGCACCATTTTTTTAGGTAGACGACAAAAACCAATGCTACAACCCATTTAGGGAGTGCTTTTTCGCAATTGCCCAGGTGGAAATTTTGGTAGTTGGCCGGACATTACCATCGACATACTACTCACCCAGTACTGCCTACCAGTACAGCCAGCTGGTAGTTCGCTCAGTACTGGCTAACGGTTATCTACACAACCCGGCCAGTATTATTCCGGTGGTAGAAAAATCAAATATTCAAAAAAATAGGTTCATAATAGTCATGTGCAAAATAACTTTGTGTCGGGTCGGGTTTGTTAGCTATCGGGCCGGGCCAGCCGAAAACCCGACCTGACCCGAAAGCCCGAAAATCCTAACCAATTAAAAAAATTATACTTGAAAATTTCTCGTAACTTACTCTTAATTACCGGAAATTTTCGAAAGGATACTTTAGGTTGGTTTGGATTTTCGGACTTTCGGTTTTAAAATTTCAAGAAATGCTAAAAATACCCATCGTTGTCGCAGCCCGCTGATGTGCCTATAATGTTTCCAGAAGAGAGGGAGAATTCTGCAACTGATAACTAGAAGCGTTAGGCCCAAGAATGCCAAATTAACGGAAAGCTTAATAGTCGAAGCGAAATTCTTTGGTTGAAATTCACTTGATTTTCGTGACTCAATTTAAGAGTGATTCTAATCTTTCGTTAAATCGAAACACCTTAACACTAGATTTTACGGGCCCAATCAAACGAGCAGCTTTGCGCACTACACGTACAAAGTGCACTATGTAACGAGAAGTTTGTTACCCGGCCGGTTAAACTCCGCTGGGCTTCCGCCGGATGAAAGGTTTAAGTATTATTTATTTTTTGTCCGACTGCTTGCGCTTCCGTCACTTTCGAAACCGTAGACGTTTTGCGGTTATCATATGGGAAATACCCGGAAATCTGCCTTGTCCGCTCAGTAATCTTAACTACTACGACTTGAAATTAATTTTAAAAAACGCGTTCCGTACCTCGGACGGGCGAAATTTATTACCCAGCTCCGATTAGAGGTCTAAATCCTGCCAGGAGCACCGAAAAACTGCGATTTTAATTATGCCCATTATGCCGCTCGTCCATGCACCGCTAGGTGTATCGGAAGGGATTTTTGCAAGGTTGGATATAGGTTGGATATAGGTGAAGGAAAGTAGGAAGTGAAAGATTTTGAGGGCATTGTCATGCGATTTTACTGCTAACAGCAAAGTTGCATGATTTTTTGTGCGAGTTAAAAACAGCTCATCTAATTCTTTATCGATTTATTAAACTTAGATTTGTAAATAGTTTTGAAATGAAGAATTAAATCTAAAATTACTTTTTGAGAGTTGTAAGTAAAAGGGTTTTGGTTTGAAGTCTGAGATTGAGAATGCTCAGATTTGAGTTAATGTTAATTGTTTGAAATTATTAATCATTTCAACCATATAAGCTTTTCGAAAGAGTTAACAAGCGCACGGCTTGTCCAAGAGGATCAGCTGTGACGAAGTAGGCAATAACAGAAAGGATCTTCGTAGGGGGGTATATCTGTAGGTGTAAGCATGGTCCTTGAGTTCCATCGTCGAGAGACATAATAGTGTGCGTGCCATGACTGTTATGGCAATACAAAGTTACGTGAGTATGTGTATTCCATTATTTTACAGACGCTGGTGTAATTTAACTAAACATTTACAAGTCTGATATTATATGTACTTGAAAAAGATATAACTTTTACTGTTCCGAACCTGAAAAGCATGTGAGAAGAATGTGGAACGTTTACGAACATATTTTGGAGTACTTAAGCGGGCCCTTTCTGTGTTTTCACTTTTGGAAAAATCCCAAAAGGTGCATTATTTTGCCAGTAAGAATTTAAAATTGTTTAGTAATGGTTTATTTCTTTCCTGGAACCAGCTAGTCAGAGTCTTAGCTTGGGCGGCGAAAATGATGTGTTGACAGCTCTTTAAGGCGTCCAGGTTGCGGGAATTTTGAAGTATTAATGTAACAATTTCCAAGTCTCTGAAATAATACTGTATGCAATAAAATTGTGTATAAGATTATTTCAGTCTTCTTGAAAAGTAAAAAAAATTATTTACTAGGAACGCTCGTAACAAACCACACCAGAATTTTATGTTCACATCCCTGTAAACCAGGCTGGTTCAAGGACAGGAATAAAAATTGGAAAAATTTTTGAGAAAATGTTTTATGCCTTTAAGGGAGGCGAAGTTTACGGTTTGATTGGAGATCTTACAAGTGCTATATACGGTAAATTCATATGTTTAGAAGAAAGTAGAAGTTTACGCAGATGGAGTTTACGGTACAAAATTTTGATTGCAGGTGTTTGCATTTCGCGAAAGTAATCAATAAATTTTCGCTTCTCTAAACATTTTTCTGTATTAACGTTCTTGACTTTAACGGTTTCAGTAAAATTTTATTAAATTTTGATGCTTAGGATCTTATGCAAGACTTAAATTTTATTTTGAATATTCATTTATCCTAAGGTTAGATACTTAATGCATATATTAAGTTCGATACCGAAGTTTTCTTTTTTTTTAATTCTTGAAATATAAATTAAAATGCTAAGCTCTTAGAATAACATTTAAGGTTCGTTAGTATTCTTTTTCCAAAATTGTTAGAAATTTCGAGAATAATTTTCAATTTATAAACTGATTATAATAGATAAAGTTTTGAATTGGACAGATAATTCAAAAACGACTAAAAGATCCTGATTCAGAGTAAATATTGGGTTTTTTGTTATAGGCGGGACTTAAGGTTAGTCTGTACAATGCATTTAATACGAAGGAAATTTTACTTATTATAAAAATGCATAAAACTTTTAGTTTTATGCGAATCAGATTTCGGATTTAAAATAACATTGGAAATCTTTCTCAGATCGAAATCTAGGGGGATTAAAGCTTTGTAATTTAAAACAATCAAAAATCTCACGTGCATAAAATTCGCTTAAAATACCTAGATTTTCTATGCAACTATTATATCTGATACCTAGGCTCTTGCAAATATTGTTCGAATTGATTTTCTTTTTTTCTTTGTTTTTTTTCTCTTAATTTCAGCCAATCTTTTAACTTTGAGCATCGATAAGCAATTAAGTTCCAAAGCTACATGAACTCTAGAGAAGACAAACTTGGTTATCTTATAATTTACGAGAAAGCTAATGTCGTAATGAATTGCGTTGGCGACAATACTGTTCTTTATAGAGCAAATACTTCCAGAAATTGCATCTTTTTATTTTTATTAAGATTGTTATTTATCATTTCTTATTAAATCCACAGTCGTTAGAAAATTACCCGAGTGGTCGGGCTGGTAATTTTTACTAAGAATTTTGATTTAATAAAAAAATTAAAAAATAAACAGCCTGTGCCTAAATAAAAATAATCCCGCAACAGAGATATCAAACTACAGGTTTTTTGAGGAACCCAGAATTCCCGAGATGGTCGCCCAAGACACTCGCGCTTGGCTCCGACGCTGATTGGCGTCCTATTCCGCGTACTCTCTCCCGAACTCCGGTGAAACGCCCGACTCGACCAAACTACGGTCGACTAGGTGAGCCGAACATTTCATCCACCAACTAGTGGCCAACAGATCTCGAGCGCGCTGAACTGACGAAAACTAACTCTGATTCTCCATGCGGAAACATGCAGCCGAGCCACGCGTAAGTCAGGCCGAGACTTGTGAGACTAAAACGGAGGCAGGAAAAGCGAGCAGAACTTTACTGACCTTGGAGCGAATTTACGAGCTCTACCCTCCTGTCCGGATCCATTTATTCTCGTGCACGGGCTTTCTTCCAACAGTTTGTCACTCGTCAGTCGATTGCGGAGTACGTCTCGCCGCCAAGTTCAGAACATTAGGGACGGGAAGTCGTCTGCTTGACCGCCTTTTCCTCCTTCCACTGGAACCCTCGTGACTCTCCGAGTATCCGTGCTGCCCACTTTGATTGGCTGTGGGGCAAGAGCGAGGTCCAGTGCGTGTGATCTACCAATCTGGTCTCGATATGGCTGCCGCCGACCCGATTGGGCCCGACCATTGGGCGATTGAAACCAGGTTGCCAACCTGTCGCCATCCAGTATCGTCTGCTTGTTGATAATCTGTCAGTTTCCTTCATATCACTTTGCTGGTGTGTTACTTCGGTGCTACCGGACTTGCGTAGGAACGAAATCCTCGAATATCGACTTCCTCGCCGATCTATTGTGTTTCTTCGCCTCAACTCCGTCCCGACACTGACTCACAGACGTCAGGTTCATTGCCAAGTTGTTGTTTCTAACCTAGCTAACTTGGGTTCCTCGGAACTCAATATAAACCAAAGAATCATAATTTAACTTAAATTTTTCTTATTCTAGTACTTAATTTAGACTGGGATTCTTGGCTTGGCGGAAGCTTGCTCTTTTCTTTCGCGCGGCGTTTTGAGGTTCGGTTCGGCTTCGGCAAAATCCCGGAAAGTTATTTACAAAACGTGTGTTTTTCTAAAACCACGTTACATAGTGCAACTCTTATTCGTGCAATTTAGAAAAGTGGTTTCCCCAGATGCTGTGGTGCAGTTAGTCGAGGGAGCCATAATTTGCCATATTGTATAGGAATTGTTAAATGACTATAGTGTTCTTCCGAAACAGACTTCGATGTAACTATCTCATGTTAACTTGGATTAATTTCAGCGTCGAATAGATGCAATACAAATATGTATAGTTAATATTTGTATGCTGTCCTTGAAGAGTTTCCTGTTAAGGTAAGTTGATTGGTCCAAAAGGTAAATGCTGACTATTTGATGTTGTTGTCATTGAAAGCTTTTTTTTCGGAAGTAGATTTTTTCAATGGATTGAAGGTAGATATTGATAGGATGTCTAGTATAGAATAGTATTTTTGACAGCTTAGTTGGGGTTAGATGTAGTTGAACCTCACAACTTGCTTCTGAATATCTTCTCTTTCTAACTCTGGTAACGACGGCAAGTCTGCACTCTGTAGAAAACTCGGATGTTGCATGAGTTCTCCCAGGATCCATATTTTGAAGTCACGCACATCAATAAGTTATCTTCATCTGTGGTATTTCAATTCTGGACAATTTTTGGTTTAAGATGGTAGTTACTGATTAAGGTAGTGGCAGGAACATTGACTTTAGGTGCGGATGTACTCATATCCCAGAAAAAGAGCAGAATAGTACCGGTGATCGGTCAGGCCATAGATGGTTGATCTTTAAGAAATCATGAACTTATCCACATCTAGGAAGGTCGTAGTCCTCTAGGTGCTAGTACTGCTTTTCACTGTACACCGGTGCTCTTCGTCAGGTCCTTGATTGGTTTTAGATAAAAGGACACAAATAGCAACACCGTCAACAAATCCTAACACCAAGATTAGTTAAAATCTGGAAAGCACGGAAATTAGATTTTGGTTCACTACTATTGAGTATTAGAAGCAAAATACATGTTACCACAGAAAACAATTTCAATTTAAAAACAAAATTAACGCTCATTAATAATTTAATGTCGAAAGTTAAGAAACATCTCGAGAATGATAATTTTTAGAAGAAACGTAATCTGAGTGACTTGTATTTACTTTAAACTGTCCTCTGACATTGAGCTCATCTCAACAATGAGCATCACCACCATCTTTGGTGGTGACAGCAATGTCGCCATACCAGAATTATTTTTTACCCAAAATAATTTCAAATTAAAAACTTTCTATGTTCTTAAAATAATTAATTATTAAACTTACCATTTATTTAATTTCTAATAATTTATTTATTATTTGTCAAGTAAAATAAGAAAACTGTAATAAAATTTGGCAAATATTAGAATTTGAAATGCATGAATTCGAAATTAATCATAGATAATAAAGATTGATAAATTCGGAAATACAAAAAAATTAAATATTTGACAAATTTCTGTATTTTTTTAGTTAAAAGCTTTATAGCTTTCATATGTAAATTGGAATATGTAATTTAATACTAATAATAACAATAATAATAATAACACAAAAAAAAGTCTGGTACTTTTGACGAGACACATGTATTCTTTTGTATTTTGAGACGCTGAATCTGAATCTGAGGTCAAAATAGCACCTTTCACGATTGGTTTTCGAAATGACCTCAAAAAACCGTATTTTAGAGTATATGATGGAAAAACGTTTTTTTACGGGATTTAAGCTGCTGATTCCAAAAATAGAGCCAGATTAGTTATATAACTGAGAATTTTATGACATAACCTCAACAAAAATTCTTACAGAAGCAACAGCCAGCATTACATTCTTATGGATTTTGAGACGCAGAAACCAGTTTTTAAATCAAATCTGCATAGTAACGAACAAATCTGTTACATTATTCCAAGAACATACTGTATTACAACATTGTTCTCTTAGAGAAGTCTTTCTCATCATATTTATCGTAAGTAAGCTATGAGTTCTGAGCCTTTTGTGTTATGATTCAATCATAAATCTTTGGACTGGAGTGTCCATTCATTTGCATCCACTGAATTCACTTACACTCTTCGCTGGATTATGGGCCACTGGATTTCGGGCCGGCTTCATGGTCGTTCATGCTTCGCTGATTCTGTCTCCCCCCAAGCGTCCCTTGACCGGCCTACATTGCTCGAATAGTCAGGGCCGCCAGAAGTTGTGTACATCGCGACTCTCTGCGCATTTACTTTTGTACGTTCAGAGACTATATACGTGGTCCTGAATGTTGACATAAGACTGCTCGCTCGTCGCTTTAAATCCGGTTCAAACTGGCTTTTCATAGCATTGAATGAAGGACCGTCTACCCCGAGCCCGGCCCATAATCCAGCGATGAGTGTAAATATTAGGTGTCATTACCTACTACTGCACTAGGTACTGAAAGTGATGACAACTGCTCTAAAAAGAGATGTGTAGAATTCACCTTCCAACCCTGTCAGTAACGAAGCCAGCGAAGACGCGCTGCCCTAAAGGGGGACGTTAGGGTGTGAGAATTAAGCTGTAGCACCGCTCAGACAATTTTGTTTCAAGGTTATGTTCCAGATTTTCTAGTTATATCACTGAACTGATACTATATATGAATTCAGCAGCTTGAAATCTTTATTAAAACCATGCTTCACCATTATGTACTCAAAAATACGATTTTTTGAGGTTATGTCGAAAACCAATCCTTAAAGATGCTATTTTGACCTCAGATTCGGATTCAACGTCTCAAATGAAATATGAATAAATGTGTCTCGTCAAAAGTAACAGACTTTTTTTGGGGGCTGTGTAATAAAGGGACAGTCTAATTTTAAAGTTTTCACTGGTACTTTAGATAATTCTTTTTATTGATTAAAAAGCAGCAAATATTCTAATGGCAAGTACAATTGTTTATTTAATAATTTCAAATTATATAATCAACTGCATTATTTGAGCCAAAATTGTGTTGATATTTATGTCACCACACCAAAATTATTTTAAAAGCAAAATAGTTGCATGCTATTAAAATGTACTACAATTATAATAGTCGGATTTTTGAAGCGAAAACTTCTTTAAGCCCGGTCAGGTAAGTCGGTTGTTAACGCCGTCATTGCCGGTCCCAAGCCCAGATGCGAAAGGAGGAGGGGGAGAAGTAACAACCTCGTTAAAAAACCTTGCTTCACCTGGCCCGGGTGATAGTATCTTGTGAGGGCCCCTTGACAGGGAAACGACCCCAAGCCATAGTGTGGACGACCATGCTGATGGCTGCGGGGCACAGGGGTGTGTTGTCACAAACGGCACCTCTAGAATACCAGGTCGCCTCCTAGAGTATCCAGACCTTACCCCCGCATGCGGGGCTCTGCGGGGGTTCCCTAGCTACTCATACTCGTAGGATTAATTATGGAGTCTAGAAACTTTTTAAACGAAGAAAGCTTTGATCTGGTGGAGGAGGGAAAAAAGGAGCACTCTTACTTGACGTTTGAGAAAGATCGGATTAGTAGACTGAAGGAGAACCAGACGAAGGCAATCCGCCAATTGACGGTTTGGATAAAGGGCATGCAGCGGTTTCGCAAGCAGCATAGGAATATGTATATGCCGATCGTTGATGGCCTGGAAGACGCTGACAACTACCTGGAGGAACTTAAGTCTTATTTATCAAGTTTACATGATGCGTATGAGCGTGAAGTTACGTGGCGCGAAGATGAGCGGCGGCCGGTAGCAGAAATTGCGAGCGGATCCACTTAAACGGAACCGCCAATTAAGGAGTGCGTTGCGGAGAGTACCCCTAATAATCGCAAGAGGATAAAGGAAACAATGCCGAGCCTGCTGGATGATTCTGTGGTCGAAACGACCACGAAAAAACAAAGGGATGCTGATAGCTGGCAGGAGGTCAGACCCAAGTGTCAGTCCACATCTGCCAGGAATTTAAATGCAGGAGAAGGATCAAGCAGAGTTCGAAAGTTGGGAAAGCCAACCAGCAAAAAGAGGCCAAAGACAGGGAAACCCGTTCCAAAGCCGAAGGGGAAATGGGAACTCAGGCGAGCGCGCCCTGAAGCGGTTCTTATTAAACCAGCAGAGGGGTCCAGCTACGCCGAGGTCCTCAAGAACCTAAAAAAGCGGGTCAACCCTGACTACCTTGGTGTCAAAATCAAGGGAGTCAGGCAGACCAGGAATGGGGATGTTCTGGTCAAGGTTGCAGCTTAGGTGGATGGCCGGACCAAACTGTCTTCGGCCATCAAGAAGGCTGTTGGGGTTAGGGGTAACGTGCGTGAGCTCGTCTCCCGTACTGAAGTCGAGGTTCTGGACCTCGTCGAGACGATCGAGGAAGCAGAGATAAGAGACGCTCTGATAAGGCATTTCAGGGAGAGCCAGTCCATGGACGCCAAGGTCAGCATGACGAAGAAGATCTTCAGAGGTAACCTGAAGGCATACGTGGAGATAAACGAGGAACAAGCCACGAGGCTACTCCATGCAGGACACTTTAAGATGGGGTGAGTGTCGTGTAGAGTGCGTGAAAAGACGGAGGTCGTCAGATGTTACTGCTGCCAAGGCTACGGCCATATGGCAGCGCCTTTTGAGCGTCTGGACCGGACCTAATGCTGCTGTAGGTGTGACAAAGGGGGCCATAGGGCTGCGGAGTGCATCAGCACGCTGCAGTGCGACCTCTGCGCCGCTAAGGAGGGAAAGTCCCGGAATGATCATCTACCGGGAACTATAAGATGCTTGGCGTTTAAAGAGGCTGCCCCGTCGAGGAAGCCTCAAGAACGTCAGTGGATGGGCTGATTGGGCTCAACCATGAGGTCGGAGGCAGACGAGACCGTTACAAGGCATTATCGTGCTGCTGAGGACAATGCGTGCATCATTGTTGGACGGGAGAGGCGAAAAAGACCAGGCTGGTACAATAGCAGACGCCGAATCACGGCGTAGTGGCACCTATAGGTAGTGGCTCTGAAGTAATACGAAAGCAGTTCCGGGTTGTAGGCCTAAATACATTTCCACCTCCTCCTTAAAAAAAAGGGCGAGTCGGTTATTAGAAGCGCCGAAGGGGACGAAAAAGTGAAGCAAAAACACTGGAAGATGAATGGTTTGAGTAGGAGAGGGCGAGCGAGTGGGGGAGCATTTGCATAGGTAGCGTTGGCTGCCCCACTCCCCATACAAGTGTGGCAGTAAAATAAGTCGGAGCGTGGATGGGAACGAAATGAGTGAAACGCTGGGAAGAAACTCTCCCTCAGATTGCTGGTGGGGTAGAATTGTCACTGGAGGTTGAATAAATACACTAACACAGAGCAATCGCGCAATGTTCGTTGATATAAATACCAATTTACAGCAACAAATACAATAATTTTTGTATTTTATTTATTTCCCATTCTCGTATGAAAACATGTATATGAGATTCAAAATGACTTCCATAAAGTATCATTTTAAAAAATGTGCCTGAAAACCACGCGCGTCAAAAGTGAATTTTGGGTCTAAATTCTACGTTAGCATAGGTAGTTTAATAAGCCATATGACACTTTGTCAAATTCAAAAGGGCGGATCCAATATGGCAGCTGCATGTTAACTATCCAGTCTTAAGCATCTCAGGTTATTCTAATCGGCTTAAAAATGATTACACGGGAGTTTTCGAAGTCGCTGATCACGAATCTGTAACGAGAATACCAAAAAAACAAATGGCGGATTTAATATGGGGGATGAACGCCAACCAATCCAGCTTTCAGTGTTACGTACGGCCCTATCTGTTGTTATCAAATAAATTTTGAAGTCAAAAAATTGTAAAAGAGAAGAACTAAATTCTGCAAAAAGTCCCTTTTTTTGAATTTATGTAATGACTACGCACGTAAAGGCTCCAAACTGCCAAGCTTCGAAAATGAAATTCGAATCCTGTTTAATAATGTGGGATCGTATCCCTCGCCCTTCAAACTGAATTGGTTGTCTTCTATTGCTGCCCCTTCTGCTACCAGAAGCGACAGTGAGAGTAAAAGGGAAGGAAAATTCAAATAATTACCGATAAGTTGATTTTGAGTTCAACTTCCCAAATAGTTTACAAGTTTATTCAAATATTTTGTATAAGGAATTATGGCACAATAAATGAGTGGTTGAACGATACAGTGATTTCTTACAGTAGCTTATCCTGCCAGTCTGGGTAAAAGAGTAGGAGAGAGGAGACTCCGTTGTCCTAGCGCAGGGGTCTCCACAATCCACAGGTGCAGCGTGACCCAGGATCGACTGGCGTTTTTCAGGATCTACTAGTTTTTTTT
>JBAGKK010204335.1:0-22357 GCA_037177015.1 Euceroptres primus | reverse complement strand
TTCAAGTCAATCGGATGAAAATTGCTCGAGTTATACTGCCCACCAAATTGAAAAACATGGTTTCGCTTTAGCTACTCGTACGCCGCCATTTTGTATTAAATAAAAAAAAAAGAAAATTGCTTTGTATACCTAATCACATATAGTATAAACCCTTAAAAACCACGTTCTATTGCACGCAAAAAAGTTCGAAAATACAAGATGTAAAGTAAAATCTAGGCAAAAGCGTGTCTATGATTTCAATTGATGCTCATTTAATTAAGAGAGTTATGCGTTAAAATTAAAAAGATCCCTCGTTTCAATGGAATCACATACTTTGTAGGGGCCAACCAAATAATTTTTTTTAAACCGTCCAGTACCATTGGGATCATGCTCATAAAAATATATGTTATTACTAAGGGTGTGAGTATATTATAGGAAAAAAATTGCGGTGATACCAAAAAGCTTTTATTAAGAAAAATTCTTTCAAAATTCCAAAAATTTCTTTTATTTCTTTCTAATTGCGAGAATTGACTCTCCATTTTTTTAGAACTGCTGTGATATCTTGTACAATATATATTTGAACCATCGAAATTAATTTATCCATTTTCGAGAAAATTTAATTTTTTAATTTTTAAAGAATTTTTTATAACTTTTGTAAAAAATTTTTTTTGAAGTTGGCACTTCGGGTAAATTAGTCTTATAATGTTAGAAACTTTCGACCCAAATATGAATCAAATATCTGCTAAGGCAGACCAACAATGCTTACCCAGCTTTAAAAGGATTTCATATCTTTGCTAACCTCCATTTTGATTTTAATTAAAATTTCGATTTCAATATTTAATTAATTTTAATTTGGGTTTTTCTCAAGAATTTTTTACCTAATAATTTTAATATTAATCCCATCTAATCCAATTTTTTTCCTACAGGTACCATTTCCAGAAGAAGGTGAAGAAATTTCAAATCAAATGCGACAGGTGGAGGCGTTAAAAACTGCCTTGAGGACTCAACCTCACAGTTTTGTCCTCAGATTTATAGAGCTGGACGGCCTAAATTCGCTGTTGCAAGTTTTGGGAACAATGGACGCAGATGCAGGAAACAGCAACCTTCACACTAGCGTGATAGGATGTCTGAAAGCCTTGATGAACAACTCGGTAAAAACTAAGAATCATTATTAAAATCTAAATTATTTTTTAAAAACGCATTTTAAAACTCCTTTTTAGCTACTACAAAGATACCGACATAATTTTAGTGACTTAATCAAATTCATTTCAGAATGGAAGAGCACACGTCCTGGCTCATCCAACAGCCATCAACACAATTTCCCAGTCGCTGGCGACTGAAAACATAAAAACCAAAATTGCAGTGTTGGAGATTCTTGGTGCAGTTTGTCTGGTACCTGGTGGTCATCGAAAAGTCCTCGAAGCCATGCTTCATTTTCAGCAATACCATTCTGAAAGGGCAAGATTTCAAAGCATTATCAACGACCTGGACAAGAACTTTGGGATTTATAAAGATAATTTATCTTTAAAAACAGCCATCATGTCCTTCATTAATGCTGTTCTGAACTATGGACCAGGGCAAGTGACCTTGGAATTCAGATTGCACTTGAGATATGAACTATTGATGCTCGGGATTCAACCCATAATTGAAAAACTGAGAAAGTATGAAAATGAAACTCTGGACAGGCATTTAGACTTTTTTGAGATGGTGAGGAATGAGGATGAGAAAGAATTAGCGAGGAAGTTTGAGAAAGAACATGTTGATACGAAGAGTGCTACTGCCATGTTTGATCTTCTAAGGCGGAAATTAAGTCACACTGCAGCTTATCCTCATCTCTTGAGTTTATTGGAACACTGTATTTTACTGCCATGTTAGTATTCAACTCTTATTTTGGATACTTTAAATCAATATTTACTTTAGAAATTATACTCAAATTAACCATTTTAAATGATATAATTCGCAATAAAAATAATACATCTATTGTCAATTGCAGTAGATTATGGTTCTTACCCACAACACTGGCTCCTATTCGACCGAATAGTACAACAAATCGTTCTCCAATCCGAAGGAAGCGAAGCAGGAACCACCAGAAATCCTGATGTGGCTCCAATCGAGATTAATGTTAAGGAAATCGTTCATCTTCTTGCGAAAGAAGAAGAACTCGTAGCAGCTCGAAAAAAGGCCGAGGAATTGGAGCGAGAAAATTCAGAAATGTCTTCTAGACTTGCGAAAAAGGAGCAGGAATTAGATATAAGGACACAAGAAAAAGTTAGTTTCTTTCTTTTCTAAATCTAACTTTCTGATGATAAGTAAGATGAAATTATTTAGAACATGATTGATTGTCTCTATGACACTCTAAATATTACATTTTTTAAATGTTTATGTAGGAAGATATGGAGGCAAGTTTAGCAAGAGTAAAGGAACGACTCGAGAAAGAAACATCAATGCATATCGAAACAAAGCAGAGGATTTCAGAATTGCAAGATAGCATGGAAACTCTCTCTCGTCAAGTGAACAACGAAAAGTCTGAGAGGAAACGTCTGGAGCAATTAGTCGCTTCAGGAAGCCTTCCAGATGATGCCAAAGCTACGATAAAAATAGTGGAAGATGAAGTAATTGAGAAGGTGGAAGCGAAACCAACTCCTCCACCACCACCTCCACCACCTTTAGCCCCACCACCCCCTCCTTGTTTGGTACCTGCTGCTCCACCACCTATGAAGGTAATTTTATTATCATCTAGCTTATTTAATTTAGGTTGCATATTAGAATGATGATTACTGATGAAGTAAAAAATTTTGCAGATGGGAATAGTTAAAAACGTCCCTCAACCCAGTAATCCTCTGAAGTCCTTCAACTGGTCCAAGATTCCAGAGCAAAAATTACAGGGAACTATTTGGTCAGAATTGGACGACTCTAAAGTCTACAACATTATGGATTTAGAATCCATTGATAAAATTTTCTGCGCCTATCAGAAGAACGGTGTATCCACTGAAGGATCCATTGAAGATTTGCGAAATCTAGGCAAGAATAAGAAGACAATGTCTGTCATTGATTCGAGACGAGCTCAGAATTGTACCATTTTGTTGTCAAAGTTGAAAATGTCTGATAACGAAATCACAAGGACGATCTTGTCCATGGATCAACAGAATATTCTGCATATTGATATGGTGGAACAATTGTTAAAGTACATTCCCTCCTCTGAAGAAGCTGCTCTTTTGGATATGAATCAAAAAGAGCTGCAAAGCAGAGCTGACTGCTTCTTATACCAAATATCGAAGTAAGCTTTAAAATATTCATTTTTGAATAAAACTGTTATTAAGTAAACTTTACTAACCAGGTTGCAAGTGTTCCATTGACATCTCTTGAAAATCTTTGTTATAATTTGTATTGAAAGCTAAATTTATAAACTACCTGAAGCTTCAATAATTTCTAACAATTTTCAATTTTTGTAAGAGGAACACTGCCTTATTGGCATTTAACGAAAGTATATTTAAATGTAGACCATAAGAGCCTGAAAACTTTTCTTAATTTATATTTATTTTTCAGAGTTCCCCATTATGAGCAAAGGCTAAGATCTTTGCACTACAAAAAGAAATTCTCTGCTAGCATAGCTGAATTGACGCCAAGAATGCGAGCTGTTCTGGAGGCAAGTCGACAGGTGGCAAGATCCCGAAGACTTAGGAAAATTTTAGAACTTGTCCTGGCTTTAGGGAATTACGTAAATCGTGGAAATGCTCGAGGAAACGCCTGTGGCTTCAGATTAGCTTCCTTGAATAGATTGGTCGACACGAAATCTTCTTGTTCTAAAGGGACAACTTTACTTCACTACCTAGTTCAAATGTTGGAGACCAGGTTCAGGGAAGTCTTGGATATCGAGGAAGACATGCCACATGTGAGAACTGCGGCCAGGGTTAGCATGGCTGATCTTCAGAAAGAAGTTGCAAACTTGAAGAATGGTTTGCAGGATGTGCAAAGAGAGATTGGTAAGAAAGTATATATTATTGAAAATAAGTATTAATTATTTTTAAAAACATTTAAGAATTTAAAATTAATAATAATAAAAATTGGATTCATTGATATTGAAATGAAGAATTTGATTACAGAATTCCATCGAGGTCAATCTCAAGTACTTCAAGGTGATATGTTTTTGCCAGCGATGCGAGACTTCCAAGCTCAAGCTACTTGCAGACTTGCAGAAGCTGAAGATTTGTTCCAAGATATGAAAACAAGAGTAAGAGTACACTTAATTATTCCTTTATTAATTTCAGATTTACTAAATATATCAATTTAACTTTGATAATATGAATAAACTTTGAAGTTTATTCAAGTTTAAAAATCTTTTAAATAAGATGAAATTAAAAGAATTATTATTTATGAATTATTTAACTATTATATTATATTACTAAAAATTTATTTTCATTACAGTTTGACAGAGCTGTAAGACTCTTTGGTGAAGATTCTGCGGGAGTGCAACCTGATGAATTTTTCGGAATTTTCGAAAACTTCTTACAAGCCCTGGCTGAAGCTAGGCAAGATGTAGAAAACATGAGAAGAAAAGTAGAGGAAGATGAACGTAGAGCAAAGCAAGAACAAGAGGTATATATCAATTTAAATAATCGGAATCAATTAATTAATTAATTATGCTATAATTGTGAAGAAATTAAATTCAACTAAAATTAAACTTGAATTTATAGGCACTAGAGCGCCTGTACATAGGCAAGTCGAATTGCACGGTAGGTTCTAACATCAAATGTCAGGCGCTCTATGCTTAGTTCAGAAAATCCATTTTTCGATTGCGAATGGTTCTTAGTCGTCCAAACAATTCTATAAGAATGAGAGCATTCAAATTTTACGTATCACTAAAAATTGAGGGTTTAATATGTCGAGGAAGTTGGCAACACCAACTTCAAATTTCGAAAAAATGAAAATTGAGCTGAATTGTGCTAGATTTTTGCTCTATTGTGCCGTAAAAGATTTTTTGAAAACATGAAAATTTGAGCTCAAAAATCAAAAAAATATTTTTTTCTGTCAGTCTCGCCAATTGCTTTTTTCGAAAAAAACAAATGGCCACGCCATTTTCGAAAAACGGAAACTTGTGCTGAGTTGTGCTAGGTTAGCACAATGATTATCTCTCATGACAACTTTCACTGGGATTAATATTTTCCAAAAAAATGAAATCTTTTTGAACTTGGAAAGCGTTTTCGGCTCAAAATTTTCAAAATTACGAAATTCAAAAATCTGAAACTTGTGCTGAGTTGTGCTTGGCTAAGCACAATAATTATCTCTAATTAAAATTTTCGCTGGGATTGTTTTGAAGTTGGAACACGTTTTTTACCCAAAATTTTCAAAGCTACGAAATTCGAAAATCTGAAACTTGTGCTGAGTTGTGCTAGGCTAGCACAATAATTTTCTCTATGAAAAATTGCACTCAAATTTATATTTTACAGAAAAATGAAATCTTTTTGGACTTGGAATAAATTATTGACCAAGTAAAGTCAAATTTTTTTAACTTGGAAATATTTTTTTGAAGTTGGACTAATAATTTATATTTTACTGGTTTTGAAGGTTGCCTTCTTCTTTATTCCTTTATTTTTATTTTTGTAATAATAAACAAAAGTATTAGCTTAAAATTATGATCTTATCAAAATTCGCAACTGTCAATTTATTACAATCTTTCTACAAGTTTCTGTTTTTCAAAAATTTGGGATCAAAAAATTACGTCGAATTAAAAAAGTTTTAAATATTTTGGAATATAATATGTATTCCAGTGAAATTGAATTGAATTGATTTTTGGAACATATTAATTTGAGTGAAATTTGTCATTAGAGATAATTATTGTGCTAGCCTAGCACAAGTCAGCACAAGTTTCAAATTTTCGAAATTTGTTTTTTTGAAAATTTTAGGTCAAAAATTCATTTCAAGTCCAAAAAGTTTGCACTTTTTGGAAAATATTAATTTTAATGCAATTTGTCATTAGAGATCATTATTGTGTTAGCCTAGCGCAACTCAGCACAAGTTTCAGATTTTGGAAATTCGTATTTTTGAAAATTCTGGGCCAAAAACGCGTTCCAAGTTCAAAAAGATTGCATTTTTTTGGAAAATATTAATCCCAGTGAAAATTATTCTGGGAGATAATTACTGTGCTAGCCTAACACAACTCATCACAAGATTCTGATTTTTGAAATTCGTATTTTTGAAAATTTTCGGTCAAAAATTCATTCCATGTTCAAAAGGGTTGCATTTTTTTGGAAAATATTACTCCTAGTGAAAATTGTCATAAGAGATCATTTTTGTACTAGTCTAGAACAACTCAGCACAATTTTCAGATTTTCGAAATTTGTATTTTGAAAAATTTTGAGTAAAAAATTTGTTCCAAGTCCAAAAATATTGTATTTTTTCCAAAAGATTACATTCTTTTGGAAAATGTGAATTTGAGTGAAAATTGCCATCAGAGATAATTATTGTGCTAGCCTAGCACAACTCAGAACAAGTTTCAGATTTTCGAAATTCGTATTTTTTAAAATTTTGGGCCATAAATTTATTCCGAGTTCAAAAATATTGTATTTTGTTGGAAAATATTAATTTGAGTTCAATTTGTCATTGGAGATTATTATTGTGCTAGCCTAGCACAACTCAGCACAATTTTCAGATTTTTGAAATTCTGAAATTGATCATTTATTGAGTTTTTTTTGAGTCTCTGTTTTTGGAAAATTGTTTAAGATTTTGACTTCATATTTGCAGCATAGTAGTATGCGTAACAGGTAGTTCCTAGCACAAGTTTTGTCTTGTCAAGAAAAACAAAATGGCGCGGCTGTTTTTTTTAATATTGGTTTTTTTCGAAAATGGTTCATTATATCAAATTTTGGTTTGCGGTACATTTTTGTGTGACTTTTATGCTACTCAGCACGACATTTGTTTTTTTCGAAAAAACCAATTGGCGGGGCTGACATAAAAAAGGTTTTTTTGATTTTTGGCTCAAATTTTTATTTAAAAAAAAATCTTTTACGGCACAATAGAGCATAAATCCAACAAAACTCAGCACAATTTTCATTTTTTCGAAATTTGAAGTTGGCCTTGCCAACTTCCTGGACATGAATTTGATAGCATTTAAATATTCTTGTTTAAATATGCAAAAATCATTTCAGGTCATAAAGGCAAATAGGATTTCTTATAAATAATTAATATTTATTTTATGAACAGAACAATATCTTTTTAAACATAAACAAAACTTCCTATCAAAAAACCACATAAATTGGTTATAAAATGATAAATATTTAGTTATGTATTTTGAAAAGGATCCTAGATTCTTTTTATATTAGATAAAAAATTAAAAATAATCAAGAGTCATTGCCAAAACATAATTTCTAGGATGAAGTAATATTTGAATGCTCCCTTTAATTGTAAATTTAAATATTATTAATAATTATGCAAATTTTCAGTTAAAGAAGCGCACCATGGAAAGGAAGAATTCACGAGAAGGAATCCTGAATAGCATCTCTCTTAGCAAGAAGAATGAGGCAAATACTAATGGACAGGGAGATAATAAGGGAGAATTCGACGATTTGATTTCGGCCTTACGCACTGGAGACGTTTTTGGTGAAGATATTGCGAAATTTAAAAGATCGAAACGCAGACCTGTGACACCAAGTGGTCAAGAAACTCGTAGGCACAGTGCTCACAGAGAAGATTCTAGGGAAAGACACTAAGACGAATATTTTTCCAAACGAGCAGATTTTCCTTTTTAAGTTGCACTTCTTTCAGTCTTCACTTATCATCTTCAATTATTCCAAAGTATGTTTTTTATAGTGGTTTAATTATATTAATTCAAGTTACTTAAATAACCTCCTAATTAAAATAAATATTTAAATATTGGTCTATCCTCATTTTTGAGGTTCTTCAAAACAATTTGTTGTTAATAACATGGATTTTTCAACATTAAAATCAAAACGAAATTCTGTCTCGTGAAAGAAAATTCTATTGGATTTAAGGGTCGTCAGACTGGAGGATGATCTTCGAGTGCCAAGACAAACATCTCGAAATTTCCTTTTTAAGGTGAAATACCTAATGAGATTTCGGAACTATTCCATAGGCTGTTTAAGGACAGACTGGTACACATTCTCATCTTGTGTTCAAACAATTTTAGCTAAACAGGAGATGAGAATCTGAGCCAGTGAGATGTAGTTATTAAGCGAAAGACGTATCACACTATTGGATAAAGAAGCTTTGGACTGAACTTAATTGAGGAATATTAAAAGACGTATCATAAAATACAGTAAACCTACTGTTAGAGCGAGAAAGAGAGAAAGATAGAATGTCTGCTGAATGATTTTGAGTGAATCAGTGACTTTAGTTTAGTGAAAAAAATGCGAATCTTAGTTGTTCGTAAACTTAGTTCTATATGTATAGGACACGTCAAGAATCTTCGTATTACTTTACAAAAAATGGAAATTTGTGGGGAACAAGAAAGTCTATGCTATTAAAAGATTTTATATCAGTCAGAACTTTACCCAAACCGAGAATTAAAACACGTGATAATTTACCTTTTGTACATACAGTCATTATGTACCTTATAATAACAAGACGAAAACATGTAGCAATTTATTTATGATCGATTATGATTCATTCGAGCAATAGCTTCAAATACAAAGGATGTCGATAATTACTTACGTAAAGAGTTATAACAATACAGTCAGGTTGAAAAAATAAGCGTACAAATCAAAACTCGTCTGACCAAAAGAAAAAGTAATCTGTCGATCAAAAAAAGACGTGAACATTTGAAAAATTCAGAAAGAATTTCAATTTAGAGACGAATTATTATTATTTGGTATTAGAAGATTCAACAGAAATAAAGAATCAAAAGGCCTACTTATTAATATTTTAATACTGCTCTGAATGTCGGTTAAAGTCTGATTTTGTATTCCTTTGTACGGGGTTGGTGTAAATTAGAAAACTGAGACTTCTTGCAGTGTGATAAATTATAATGTGTAATTCAAAAATTTTTATCAGATACTCTATTGCTGTGTAGAGGAACTTATATAATCGCTGTATAGAAGTCGATGTTTTGTATAAGCTTTTGTACTTTTGTAAATATTCGATTTATATACATACATAGTTTCGTCATTCTGATAAATTGTTCAAATGGAATGTATGATCGATTAATATATTCCTGAACTATTGCTATCACATGTATAATTAATATATAAAAAATATACGTACGACAAATAAAGATGTGATGTTATTTGTAACCTTTGGCTCTCATCATATTTTTTTGGAAAAACAAGTTGCAAATAATTTTTTAAAATCTATCTCAGGATTTGGAAATATCCATTGAAAATCGATTTTCATATTATTTGCATATTTTTCCAACTAATCAGAAAAATAGTTTTAAATACCATTATATCAAAATCAAAATTTAAATATATTCTTTTGAAAACGTACAGAAATTGTCTGGCTTTCACCTGTATTTAATTATTTTGAGAAAATTATCCTGGTTATAAAAAAGAGTACAAAATCTCATTTCCTAAACTTAAAGTGTTTTGCAACTTAATATATTGTTCCCATCCACCCTGCTGGATAAAAGTATTGAAAATGTATAGAATTTGATAGACTTTCTATCATGAGTCATATCAAATTGAATCAAATTCTATACATTTAGGGAACATGTAATCAAAATTTACCGTAAATTTGAACTTCAATAACATTCTATCAGCAGATTTGATAGAAATCCTATCAAATTCAATCAAAAATATTTCACGAATCAAATTCTACTAGCACAATTGATAAAAATCCTATCAAATTCTATTAGAAAAATTTAACAAATCAAATTCTATCAGCATATTTGATAGAAATCCTATCCAATTCAATCAAACAAATTTCACGAATCCAATTCTATTAGCACATTTGATAGCAACCTATCCAATTCAATCAAGCAAGTTTCACGAATCAAATTCCATTAGCACATTTGATAGAAATCCTATCTAATTCAATCAAACAAATTTCACGAATCAAACTTTATCAGCACATTGGAGTAAAAATGTATCATATCTTATCCGCACATTCTTTGTATCAAATCCTATGGTTCTGTTTCGTAGAATTTTCTATCAAATTCTATCCGCTGGGAAGATTTGTACTTTTCTATTATATTTTCTGGAATTAAACTTTATCAAATCTTATCCACTCATAACTTCTATCAAATCCTATTCACTGAAATTTCTATCAAATTTTATCCGCCGGCAAGACTTGTACTTTTTTAACATCCTTAGTAAAATAAAACTCTATCTAATCTTATTCACTCATGAATTCTATAAAATCATATATATTTATCATTCAATGAAATTTCTATAAAATTCTATCCGCTGGGAAGACTCGTACTTTTCTATCATCCTTTCTGAAATAAAATTCTATCAAATCTTATCCACTCATGACTTCAATCAAATCCTATGTCCATCATTTACTGAAATTTCTATCAAATTCTATCCGCCGGCAAGACTTGTATTTTTCTAACATCCTTAATGAAATAAAACTCTATCAAACCTTATCCCCTCATGATCAAATCCTATGTTTCTCATTCACTAAAACTTCAATCAAATTCCATCCGCTGGGAAGACTTGTACTTTTCTATGATCCTTTCTGAAATAAAACTTTATCAAACTTTATCCACTCATTATTCTATAAAATCCTATGACTTGAAGGAAAATAATATTTAACCAAATTCTATATCTTTTGGGAGTTTACAACAATTTTACATTGCAAGTGCAATGTAAAATTATAATCACAGTTATGTATTATGGAATTATAAAACTTGTGTGGAAAGTGGAGTGATGCGTCAGTGAACAAGAAACAAGTGTTTTTGATTCAAAAGTAAGTAATGTAAATAGTAAGAATACTGGCAGGGGAAGATAAATTTTTATACAATTTGTTTAAATAAAAACCATAAGATTAAATTAATAATTTAATAAATATTAATTTAAATAAAAACTATAAGATTGGAAAAATGTAAACTATTTCTGTGGATAGAATTTGATTAAAGATACTGATAATAAGAAATATCGATTTTCATACAACTGATGTACAGATGAAATTTGATTGAGAATTCTGGAAATCAGAGATATTGATATTGAATTTTGATAGAAAATTCTGTCAATCAAAAATATTTGATTTGATACAAGTCTTGTGCCGATAAAATTTGATAGACTTTTAGTTAATAAATATTCAAAGAAAATTAAAAACTTGAATCCATGGATAGAATTGGCTAGAAAATTTTGAGTAAAAGAAACATAGAATTTGATTAAAGTTTTGTGCGGATAAGATTTGATTATAAATGACGATATAAAGTATGAGTTGTGTTTAAAGAATGGAACTTTATAAGAAATTCTACGATTATTAAACATTTATTTCATAAGAGTCATGTGCGGATAAGATTTGATGGACTTGTAAACAATAAATGATAATAGTAGTATAGAATTTGATAACAAATGTAAAGATTGTTTATAATGTAAAATTGTGGTAAAATCCCGAACGTTTTTAAAATTGCGGTTATGAAATTTGGTTAGATATTATTTTCATAAAATTCATAGGATTTGATAGAAGTCAAGAGTGAATAAGATTTGATAGAGTTTTATTTCAGAAAGGATGATAGAAAAGTACGAGTCTTCCCAGCGGGTAGAATTTAATAGAAATTTCAGTGAATGATAAACATAGAATTTGATAGAAGTTATAAGTGGATAAGATTTGATAGAGTTTTATTTCAGAAAGGATAATAGAAAAGTACAAGCCTTGCCGGCGGATAGAATTTGATAAAAATTTAATTCAATGAGAAACATAGGATGATAGAAATCATGACTGGATAAGATTTGATAGTTTTACTTCAGAAATTATGATAAAAAAGTACGATTCTGCCCAGCGGATAGAATTTGATAGTTTCAGTGAATGACGAACATAGAATTTAATAGAAGTCATGAGTGGATAAGATTTGATAGAGTTTAATTTCAGAAAGGATGATAGAAAAATATACGAGTCTTCCCGGCGGATAGAATTTGATACAAATTTCGGTGAATGATAAACATAGGATTTGATAGAAGTCACGAGTGGATCAAATTTGATAGAGTTTTATTTCATTAAGGATGAAAGAAAAGTACAAGTCTTCCCAGCGGATAGAATTGGATAGAAATTTTCGTGAATGATAAACATAAGATTTGATAGAAGTCATGAGTAGATAAGATTTGATAGCAAATGTAAAAATTGTTGAGCAGATAGAAGATGCAAGTCATTTGTGGATAAGGTATAATAGTATATTGTACTGAATAAATATAATTATGTTTTTTAATGAAATGCGATGCCAAAATTGACCTTGGCTAAGTCAATTAAAGCTACGAAAGTTGCACTCTGATAGAATTTTTCTTTCTCGATTTAATAAACAAAATATAATTTTTCGAAAGTTGAATAAATTCTGTTAGTACATAACGCAGCTTCAAATCTTCTCTCCCAAGCGTAGTGCGTGCGATAAACTTCGAATATTTGTACAGTGACGCATTGCTTGTGTATATATTAGTGTTAGGTTTATGTATATTGTGCAGTGTAGTTATAGTCTTCGTTGTATTCCCTAAGTTATACTATTATAATCAATTCACATTTAAAGATTATCACAGGCCGATAAAAATTAACTTTTTTTTTTGTACCCAAAGATTAAACTAGGTGACCCCGAAGGATTTTGATGTCCTAAAAATGAATCCGTTGTCCAAATTGTTCCTATATATCAGGATTTCGAGATATCCTAAGCTAAAAGTGAAAAAATTGCCATTTTCAGTCATATTTGAAAAAATATAACACGAGTTGCAATTTTTTTTCTTCAAACTGCTTACGCCATGATTTAGTATTCTCTTTTATCTTTTATTTTCCACTTTAGGTTTAGATCATCCCGAACCGATTTTTTTTCTCTGAGATATGGTACATTAACCATTTCAGTTTCACCCTGAAAAATTAGCAAAGAAGGCGAAGAAAGCGAATAAAATTGTGTTATTCGATTGATAAAGGGTTTGGTGTTTAAAAGTTTTTGAATTTGCTTAATCCGAATTTGAGCTCAGATTTGCAAAATTTAAGATGGAGGATCCAATATAGCGGACCAAAATTTTAAGAAATACTTGGTTTTGTACAAGACTTGAATTTTGCAAATCTGAGCTCAAATGGTTAATGTGCCATATCTCGGAGAAAAAAAAAACGGTTCGGGATGATTCAAAGTGGAAATGAAAGGTAAAAGGAAATACTAAATCATGGCGTAAGCAGTTATAAGAAAAAAATCGCTACTCGTGTTATATTGTTTCAAATACGGCTAAAAATGGACATTTTTCACTTTCAGGTTAGGATATCTCGAAATCCTGATGTATAGGAAAAATCTGAACAACGGATTCGTTTTTAGGACATCAAAATCCTTCGGGGTCACCTAGTCCGGTCTTTGGGTACACATTTTGTCGGCCTGTGTTATATTATCTCTGCAACAGTATGCAAAAAATGGCTTACATATTTTTATAGATAATATCACTCTGAAATGCCATTCTTGATAGAATAGGAATAGGTTTTCATCAACAGTCTAAGAAAGTAGCTAGAAATTTGGGATACCATATATGATAAGATTTTGGATTGAATTTTTATCAGAAAAACTTATAAGAATGGACAGGTATTGCGCTGGGACAGTGTCCCATTTCGCTTTGACAAAAATCAATAGCTATTTCTATCCAAAAGTTTGATTATAATTGATTGCCTTTTCAGTGGGCCACCGTGAGTTACTTCGGATAGAAATGGTTATTCATTATGATAGACTTTCTATCAAACAGGTTTGATAGAAATGTAAAGAAAATCCTATCCACTTCTGGGACAGAAAACGGATTGAAACTTATTGAAATTATTTTCTTTCAAATCCTATCCAACTTTTCGAGCAGGGCAATATAATTTTATCGATGAGACAAGATAAAATATCGATTTCAATGCACATATAAGAAAAATAGTAATCTAATAAGTCAATTAGTATACAAATTGTGGATCACATAGTGACAGCATGAAATAAAATTCTAAACGTTGGTCTATCTGTCTAAGGTCAGCATTGAAAATTTTATTTTAAATTTTATTATGCAGGTAAAATAGCATGCAATCGTGATGCAATCTCTTCTTTTTTGGTGGGCAATTATTATTACTATCAGCCCATCATACCTAGCATGCAACCGTCCTGTAGGTACTCCAGACAACTCCTTTATCAGAAGCACCATAATTTTCGTCGATAAAATGTGTAACGTACTGATTGAAATAATAATTATGTACCATATGCAGTTTTACAAAAATAGAAAAGTTAGAATAAATTCAAGAACAACAAAAAACTTAATTTTATTGCAATCCATGAACTTTAAAAATAATATTAAATTTCTATTAGATATGAATTAATTTTACTCAATCGACTAGGTTCATAAATAAGTATCTCTGATTTATTTACATTTAAATAATACTTCAATTTTTGTTGTTTCGATCGGTGAGTGTAAGAAGCATTTAACTTGTCCTTTGACAAAGTTATATCATCGTTGTAGAATGATCTCAGAAGACTGAAAACATCCTAATCTACATTAGTTATTTCTTGACAATCTTAGAATATCATTTACTATAATATTAAATGTAATAAATAGGATTAAAATATTTCCATTTTAAATATAATTTAAATTTACTACAGTATCTAGTGAAAGTGCTTAAGAAGATTGCAAAAAGTTTAAATAAAAAAATCCTCAGATTATGATCGCACCAAAGAAAGAGTTCAACCTTTAATGTTAATAATAAAAACGAATAATTCTTTATCTTATATTTGATATAGTGAACAGAATGTAAAACTTATGATATGAATTGCCTTGTTAAGTGAATTTGCCGGTCGCGAAAGCTTTTCTTGGTCCATAAATATTAATCCTGCGAAAATTTATTTTCAACTGTTATCAAGATAAATAATTTCATTTCATAAATGTGACTATTATTAATAAGATCTAGATCGTTATGAAAAGAAAGGGGGAACCAAGAAAAGGCCTACCTAGTCTGATAAAAAATATTGAAAACAATTCTGGTGGACATGAAAATGACCAACAGCGTCACTATGTGATCTGAACATGAAAACATGACTCACCGATGCAGCTCTTCTGTCTCTAGTTTCCAGAATGTCCTGAAAAAAAATTTACGTTAATTAAAACGAAAATGTCAAAAAAGAGAGAAGATCCTTAAAAATATGACTCTTTTGAAGTAACAGAGATATTCAAACTACATAAGCTCATCAAATATTTGAAAACACAATTTCTTTTTAAAAACTGACCCTTTTTACTCTGAAGGAAGGAAAGAATTGAATGAATTTCTGAAAAATTAAGTTTTCAAAATTGTACCAACAAAGTAATTCAGCGACAAACTCATTCGAAATGTTTTTCAAGCATGGTGATATAAATTAGTTAAATTCGAGTTTTTAAATAAACTCTGTTTTAATCAGTTCCTTTCTTCAATATTGACTTAAATATATTTTGAGCAAATATAAAAGATGCAGATTAATTTCTGTTTGAAATGATTATAAACGAGTTTTTAAATAAACTTTGTTTTAATTAGTTTATTTCCAAAATATTCGCTTAAATATATTGTCATCAAGTATGAAGCAAATGGTTAAATACAACAGATATATATTAATTTCTGTCTTTATTAGTTTTACTTACAGACAGATCTATCTATCTTAATCAGATAAATATTAATTTCTATCTTCATATTAGTTTTACTTACGAACAGGTTGAAGAATCAAGACTGCGTGACTTGCTCATTAAATTAAATCAAGGTTCAGAAAAAACAATTTTAATCTTTGAATTCTTTGTTTATGTTTTAATAAATCAGTATTTTAATTTTTGCATTTGAACTAAAATAATTACAATTTAAGAGACTAAATTTTCTTGTAATTTTTTAAAAAATGTTGTTTTACATTATTTAAATTCGAGTTTTTAAATAAACTCTGTTTTAATTAGTTTCTTTTCAAAACATTTACTTAAATATATTGTCATTAAGTATAATGCACATTGTTAAATATAATAGATAAATGTTTACTTCTATCTTCATATTAGTTTTACTTACAGACACGTTTTTCAAAAAAGTTTTCTGACTCAACTGGCCAGGGCAACAGATTTTCCAAAAAGGTTTCCTGACTCAACTGGACTGGGCATTTGAAGCTTCCATCCATGATTTTGATACGTCTTATTACAGGAGAAATATCTAGAGATAACAAAAGCAATCAAACATTTTCCGAATAAACTTTTAAAATACAAACAAGAATTAAAACTTCAAGACTTGTTCATCAAATTAAGTCAAGGTTCAGAAAAAACAATTTTAATCTTCGAATCCTTTATTTACGTTCTAGTAAATCAATATTTTAACTTTTGAATTTGAACTAAAATAATTAAAATTTAGAAAAGTCTATTTTCTTTGTAATTTTCATATTAGAACCTTTTTTGCTAAGGATACTCTATTCATTGTTATCGCAGCAGACAATGACTCCGGCACTCAAAAATTATCCAAACAAAATTTTCTTTTATATCCATTTGTGAGATGTCCTCTCATCATATAAGAAATGCCTGGAAATGAAATATATTTTTTTAGTAATAAGGTTCAGAAAAAATATGATTTTCATATTTCTGATTCAAATAAAAAAATATATAGGAAATTATTACAAAAGGTAAACAAACTCTAACAAATTTAATTGTTTCCAAATAAAAGTTTTTCATTTTTGAATGATGAAACTCTGCAATTTACGTCATTCTTTGTTTTTAACTTTAAAACTTGAAGGAAATAACTTTTTAAGTATGTATTTAAAAAATATTAATTATTTAAGATTATAGCCAAGGATAAGTTTTCAGCATTTCTTCTTAAATGGTTTAAAATTTTGTAACTTATTTGGAGAATAAAATTTAATTTCGTCTTAGAAAAAAAACATTTAAAGATCTGATGATAAAAAACTGTTTAAATGTAATATATACTTAAAATAATCGAAATATAAATGTTAACTATATATTATGAAAAGTTTTAAAAAGGGATCACATTAGAAATTAAATATTAAAAATTTATACTAAATTCAGTTTCATTAGCATTAGAAATTTCATTAAAAATTAAATATTGAAAATTTATACCAAATTCAAAGTTTCAATTTTGAGAGAGTATATAAAATCTAGTCACTTGCAAAATTAGCGTCTTTTGCTGATAACAATTAATAATTCCTCAAGAAAGTTCAGAGTTAACTATTAAAACTTAATTTTAATGGAAAAGTTTTACTTAATATTATTTGAATTATTCTAATAATTACGTTGCATACCTGATAATGATTGGGTTGACTCTTTAAAGAAAACTGTCTCATTTTAAAAAATTCCACAAATTTGCTAAATGTGGATTAATCTTAGCAGTTTTTCTGGAACTGCTCTGGTTGAAATACGAAGTTTTTTCTATTTGATTTGCGAGTCTCGACACGAGATAAAAAGGACAACTCTGTTGGTTCGACAAAAATTGCTCGAATATTGTTTTGATATCTCTTATTTACTCACATAACAATAAAACTTTTGTTTTTGGAAACACCGGCAAAAGGTCAAGCTATTGTAAGCGTCAAATTTTTAACTTGCTGCCAAAAAAACATCAATGAAAAATTTCTGTCGACTACACGTAGATCGAGGTTTCAGTGTAACAAATAAACGAAGCAACCCGGCATTGTGACACAACATTCCTCACATTCGACATTTTGTATACCAACGATCATCTAGCGCTGCTTACTTCACACTGCACTCGACTTGGATATCGACTTCTTTATTGATTTTATTCTGGCCGGCCGCCCGCCAATTTTGTCCTAACATGCGCGCGCAGATAGTAGACTCACAACAGGGCCAACGACCTTTAACGTGCGCGCATGCGCTGTGAAAAGAAGAAGAAGCCAACGCCCTAAGAAAACACCAAACAAACGCTTTCTTCAAAACAAACACCTGAATCGTAATCAGTGCTTAGAAATAATCAGTTTTAAAACAAAATACGACTTGATTCTTAAAAAGTGACCTGAATAATTGAGTAGACGTGTTTTGGTAGTCATTATTGTTTATCGGGCTTACGAAATCCCTTGTCGTTGGGATCGTGTGTTTAACTGTTAACGAAATAATAATAATGATCTCAACCCTTGCGTTTTGGAGTCGGCAATTTTGTGAAACATTCATCCCCTTCATGCATTAATTAAAATTCTTGATCAGGCAATTAGGGTTTAATAAACTAAACAAATGATCGCGAGATAATCAGACAATGATGGTTATGTTTTTTGTCAAATTCGATTCAAATAGTTGTGGTTTGCGGAAGTTTTCTCCGGGATTTATTTATTCGTGCTGGAAAAATTCGACTCCATTTATAGACTATATGTATTTCCAAACGTGACCTGCGTGACTTTTCTTGAGAAATCCTTAACCTGTAATGCTGCATCAGTAAGTAAATTTTCATGACCAGATTAAAAATCAGATCATATAATCACATAGTGACACAGTTGGACATTATCATGTCTACCTGAATCGTTTTTCATTTTTATGAGAGTAGGTAGGCCCAATCTTGATCCCTTTTTTCTTTTCTTAACGATCTTATTAATATTATTTACATTTCCAGTAAAAATCATTATAGGATTTATGAAATTATGTACCTTCCTGAAAATTGTAAAGTAAATTTTCGTATATAATCAATATTCATAGATAGATAAAAGATTGCTACAGGAAAATTTAATATAAGATTATTCTTATTATTAATATTTCTGATGTTTGATCCCACCGTTTCTTTGAAAACCCAAAGGTTTTCCAATTGTTTGAATTTTTTGTCAATCTTATTCGAAATTACCGGTTTTAAAGGATTCAATAGTTTACCAATCAATAGATTTAATAGATTACCAATAAGATAGAATCTTTAGTAAAATTTCATTGGTAAATTTAATATTATTTCTAAATTTGAAGACAATATAAAACAAATGACATTAAATTCTTAGTTTGCCAAAAATTTACTAACATTGATTCAGGTTAGAGTATTACTCATGTGTGCCTGATATTTTACCCAGGGTAAAAATTATATTTTTTATCATGGGATCATTTTTGCTCAGTGGGTCAAACATGCCTCGTTTATTGCAAGTATTCCTCTGACGAGTGTATAAATTCTTATGAAAGAAGAGGATACATTTTATTTTACATGTTTGTTTAATAAAATTTTAAACCTTCACCTATAGAAAGATAGGCCAACGTTTAAAATTTTATTTTATTTACCTTGTCACTATGTGATCAACAATTTTATTATTGATTCTGATTTATACTTTCTTTGTGAGGGATGAAATTATCCCTGTAAAGTTAGCCCCCCCCCACTATTAAAACATCGATTTATTATTTAGAGTTCTGAGTCCCTCTTCAATAGTTCTAAAGTTCCTGATAGGTTATACTGGTTATAGCAATAGTTCTGGCGTAAACATCAATTTCTCAAAATCAAGGGCTAACTTCACGCTCCCCCTCACTTTCAAAAAATTGCATTTTTGCATGAGTTCTGAACAGATTTAGGATAGTTCTAGAGTTCCTGACTATTTTCAAAAATAGTTCCAGCGAATTTCAACGAACAAAAAATTTTCGAAAAAAATACCTGCCTCCCCAACTTTTCGGAAACCAATTTTTTGTTGCTCCATCTTTTTTTATAGAAAGAGTTCTAGAGTTCTACAAAAAAGAAATTTCAAAAAATTCAAAATCCCAAAAGTTACAGCATTTTGAAAATTGTAATATCGTAGGAAATTTCTCGTCAAAAGTTCCAGGAGTTTTGATCGGAGTTCTGCCTCCCCCCCCCCCCGAAGAATTCTACTGAAAAGCCTTATAATGCCATTTTCCGATTAACTTAAAATCCAAAAAACTACAAGTCTTTAAAGATATATTCAAAAATTTCGAATTTTCAAATTTTGAGAGTTCCAGGAGTTCTGATGAGAGTTCTGTTTCCCCCCAGTTTTACCGAAAAGCCTTATGCCATTTTTCAATCAACTCAAAATTCAAAAACCTACAAGACTTCAAAGATACCCAAAAATTTGGAATGTGAAATATTTTAGAGTTCCAAGAGTTCTGATTAGAGTTCTGTTTTCCCCCAAAGAGTTCCATAAAAAAAGTTCCATGACATTTTTCGGTCACCCCAAAATACAAAAACCTACAGGACCTCATAGATTCCCAAAAATTTTCAATTTGACAATTTTTAGCGTTCCAGGAGTTCTGATTGGAGTTCTGTTTCCCTCTAAAGAGTTCTATAAAAAAGCCCCATGACATTTTTCAATCAACCCAAAATTCAAAAACCTACAGGACTTCAAAGATTCCCAAAAATTTTCAACTTGAAAGTTTTTGGAGTTCCAGGAGTTCTGATTAGTGTTCTGTTTCCCCCTAAAGAGTTATATAAAAAAGCCCCATGACATTTTTCAATCAACTCAAAATCAATAAACCTACAGGACTTCAAAGATTACCAAAAATTTTGAATTTGAAAATTTTTAGAGTTCCAGGAGTTCTTTGAAAAAGCTCCGTGTCATTTTTCAATCAACCCAAAATCCAAAAACCTACAGAATTTCAAAGATTCCCAAAAATTTTGAATATGAAAATTTTTAGAGTTTTAGGAGTTCTGATTAGAGTTCTGCTTCTCCCCCAAAAAGTTATAAAAAAGGCCCTTAAAAAGTTTCTTATTTAAACCAAAATAGAAAAAAAACAGTGCATTTTAAAAATACCCAATATTTTTAGGATTTCAATTTTGAAAAAAAGAGTGTTTTAGGGTATCTTTAAAGTCCTGTAGTTTTTTGGATTTTGAGTTGATCGGAAAATGGTATAAGACCTTTCAGTAGAACTCTGGGGGGGGGGGGCAGAACTCCTGAAATTTTGACGAAAAATTTCCTACGATATTATATTATAATTTTCAAAATGCTGTAACGTTTGGGATTTTGAATTTTTTGGAATTTCTTTTTTGTAGAACTCTAGAATTCTTTCAACAAAAAAAAAGATGGCGCAACGAAAAATTGTTTTCCGAAAAGTTGGGGGGACAGGTATTTCTTTCGAAAATTTTTTGTTCGTTGAAATTCTTCGGAACTATTTTTGCAAATAGTCAGGAACTCTAGAACTATCCTTAATCTATTCAGAACTCACGAAAAAAATGCAATACTTCGAAAATGAGGGGGGACGTGAAGTTAGGCGCCCATTTTGAAAAATTGATTTTTTGAGCCTTTAAACGCCAGAACTCTTGTTATAACCTATCAGGAACTCTAGAACTATTGAAGAGGGACTCAAAACTCTAAATAATAAATCGATTTTTTAATTGTGGGGGGCTAACTTCACAGGGATGATGAAATTTGAATTTTATCTTCTTTTTGTCTTATGGGCAAAAATCATGATGAACCGAGCGAGAATCGAGAAAGTATAGATTTTTTCAATTGCACAAAGCTATGAAGCTTATAAGATATTGTTTTTTATTTTAGCTTTTTTTGCAACCTTGAAAACCGGATCAGGAAAAAACTCAAACCTAATTTAAAGCATTTCTTCTCGTCTTTGTGAAGAAATTATAAATTGATAACCTATCAAACTAAAATGTTTATAATACTTTATAATACTTTTTAAAATACTATTATAATATCCCTGAAACTTTATGTTCAATATTTCCATCATTTAGAATTTGCTTTTTGTTAGGAACTATTTTTGCTGAATATAAACATTTTTCCAATTTTAATATTGACTTTTTTCTGTAAATTAATTTTAATACTCAGTATTTTATGATGAATATGGAATTTTTTTATTATAACAAGTAGATTTATGAGTTATAAATTTAATATACTGTTTTTTTAATATACTACAATTTAATATACTATATTCAAATGCACATTTTGAATGAGGTGAATTAGGAACTTCAAGATAGGCAATTTCAAAGTTCACATTTCACAAAGCTCGGAAGTTCTAACTTTCAATGAACTTTGTAGTTAAACTTAAGTTACTCAGGGATCATTCTAATACGGAGATTCTATTCTGCATTCCCGCAAAAGTTTTAATAGAAACTGAACTTTGCCGAATGGATCAGTATTTTTTAAATTCATTCAGGCTTTAAACTTGAATTTTGAGTTTGTAAAAACTTCTTTTTTTGAGGTTTCACACTGAAAAAAATGGTTTAGCTGGATTTCGTCTTCTAAGGAAATATAGCTGTGTTACCTAAATTTCTAGCTGTGTTGCCTAAATATCTAGCTGTTTTAGCTAAATTTTTTCACCTAAAAATTATCTAGCTAATTTACCTAGATAATTTCTAGATGGAAAAATTTAGCTAAAACAGCTAGATATTTAGGTAACTC
>JBAGKK010204134.1:0-22362 GCA_037177015.1 Euceroptres primus | reverse complement strand
TACAACGAAACTCAAATTCTTCAGGACTGGAGAACCTTCTGGGCAGTATTTTAAATACACATTTCGGAATTCAACCTCTCCCTCAGTGGGCCACATTTCTGATTGTTTATTTTCAGGTTTACTCTCAAGTGGTGGTTCTTCTGGAATTTTGGTGTACTCTTAAATTCTTTCAACTGCTGTCATGTTAGTTTCCAAATCTACAGTTTCAGTCATGTCATATTGAAGTATTAATGTCATGGAGATGGTTTGCTGCTAATGCTGTTTTTTGTCCTAATGCTGATGATGGTGCTGTTGTTGATGCTATTGTTGTTATTGATGCTATTGTTGATGCTGATGCTGTTGTTAATGCTGATGCTGATACTGTTGCTGCTGTTGCTGATTACAATGCTGATGCTGTTATTGATGCCGATACTGATGCTAATGCGAATGCTGTTGTTGATGACAATGCTGTTGTCCATCCTAATGGTGCTGTTGTTGATGGTGATGTTTATGCTGATGCTGATGCTGTTTTTTATCCTGATGCTGCTGATGGTGTTGTTGTTGATGTTGATGTTTGTGTTGATGCTGATGCTGCTGATCATGACGATGCTGATGCTGTTGTTCATGTTAATGCTGATGCTAATGCTGTTGCTGATGATGATGCTGTTGCTGATGACGATGCTGTTGCTGATGACGATGCTGTTGTTTATACTGATTCTGCTGTTGTTAATGCTGATGCTGTTGCTAATGCTAATGCTGATGCTGCTGCTGATTACAATGCTGATGCTGTTATTGATGCCGATACTGATGCTTATGCGAATGCTGTTGTAGATCCTGATGCTGCTGTTGTTAATGCTGATGCTGATACTGTTGCTGCTGCTGATTACAATGATGATGCTGTTATTGATGCCGATACTGATGCTTATCCTAATGCTGTTGCTGATGACGATGCTCTTGTTCATCCTCATGCTGCTATTGTTAATGCTGATGCTGATGCTAATGCTGTTTTTTATCCTCATGCTGCTGATTCTGATGCTGATGATCATGCTGATGCTGATGATCATGCTGCTGCTGATGCTGATGCTGTTTTTTATCCTAATGCTGCTGATGTTGCAGTTGTAACTGTTGATGTTTATGCTGATGCTGTCTTTGTTGCTGATGTTTATGTTGACGCTGATGATGATTCTGATGCTGTTTTTAATCCTGATGCTGCTGTTGGTGTTGTTGTTGATGTTTATGCTGGTGTTGATGCTGTTGCTGATGACGATGCGCTTGTCCATCCTGATGCTGCTATTGTTAATGTTGATGCTGATAATAATGCTGCTGCTGATGCTGTTTTTTATCCTGATGCTGCTGATGGTGCCGTTTTTGATGGTGATGTTTATGCTGATGCTGATGATGATGCTGTTTTTTTATTCTGATGCTGCTGTTAGTGCTGTTGTTGATGTTTATGCTGATGTTGTTGTTGATGCTGATTCTGATGATGATGCTGATGCTGTTTTTTATCCTGATGTTGCTGTTAGTGCGGTTGTTAATGTTGATGTTTATGCTGATGCTGTTGTTGTTGCTGATGCTGCTGTTTATTCTGCTTCTGCCTTTGTTGATGCTGATACTGATATTCATGCTGATGCTGATGCAGATTCTGCTGCTGATGCTGATGCTAATGCTGTTGCTGATGACGATGCTGTTGTTCATCCTGATGCTGCTGTTAATAATGCTGATGCTAATGTTTATGCTGATGCTAATGTTTATGCTGATGCTGATGATCATGTATCTGCTGATGCTGTTTTTAACCTGATGCTGCTGTTGGTGCTGTTGTTGATGCTGATGCTGATGTTTATGCAGATGCTGATGCTAATGCTGTTGCTAATGACGATGCTATTGTTAATTCTGATACTGCTGTTGTTGATGCTTATTCTGATGTTTATGCTGTTGCTGATGTTGATTCCATTGCTAATGACGATGCTGTTTTTTATTTTGACGCTGCTGTTGTTATGCTGATGCTGATGTTGATGTTCATGCAGATGCTGATGTTTATGCTAATGCTGATTCTGATGCTGATGCAGTTGTTGTTCCTGATGCTGGTGTTATTGATAATGATCCCACTGTTGATGCTGAAGTTCATGTCGATGCTGATATTGATGTTTATCTTCAAGATAATATTGATGTTAATACCCTTAATGATGTTAATGCTGTTAATACTGTTAATAGCGTTCATTTTTATATAAATTTAAGTTGATGATGCTGGTGCTGATATTTATGTTGATTCTAATGGTTGTTAATGTGGATGACGATGATGTTGTTGATGATGATATTGATTCTAATATTAATGTTAATGTTCAGGCTTATGTAAATGCTGAAATTAATTAAGTCGATTTAAACATCGATGATTTTGACGTTAATATTGATGCTTATATTGATGCTTACGTTAATTTTAATGTTGATGATACGGATGCTTATGTTAATGTTAATGTCAATAATGACAATATTGATGCTTATATTTATGCTTATTTTCCTGCTCATATAATTATTGCAGTTTTTATTCACATTATCTTATTACAAAATATTTTTAACTGGTACTCATCAATTCGCCCCGCATGTGCATTCTGCCGAAACTGTATTTTTCTATCGAGTGTTTGACTCTAATACAAATACTAATAATATACTACAAAAATACAAACTACAATTTTTTCACTTTTTGTGCAATTTTCGTGAGTACTTTGGACATATGAGGTCCAGTTTGTTGTACCAATTTATACAAATATCCTTTATTTTGCAGAAGCGAATAAGGATGATCGAATTCCTGCAAATTAATCAACTACAGTCACTACAGTAAATTAATAAACTTCACACAAAATAATATAATCGAAGTTTACATACCACTAGAGTTCCTTCATCCATAACTATTAATTTATCACAATCCATAACAGTATTCAATCTATGGGCAATGATTAAAACAGTACAATCCTTGAACCTTCTTCGAATCGTCTTCTGAATCAACTCATCAGTCTGCAGATCAAGATTAGCAGTTGCTTCATCAAGTACCAAAATCTTATTCTTTCTTAGAATTGCTCTTGCTAAAGAAAGGAGTTGCCTTTGACCAACACTCAAGTTTGATCCACCATCAGATAACTTTGCATCTAATCCTGCTTCCATATTCCTCAGAATATGTTTCATCTCCACATCTTCCAAAGCCTGCCACAATTCTTCATCGGAGTATTCGTCAAAAGGGTCCAAATTCCTTCTTAGACTTCCAGCAAAGAGCAGAGGCTGCTGGGGAATAATACTGATATTGGAACGCAGATCATATAAACCCAGTCGACTTGTTTCCACATCATCAATGTAAATTTCACCTTCAACATGAGCCAAACGGAACAGAGCAGAAATCAGAGAAGTTTTTCCTGCTCCAGTTCTTCCAACGATTCCTACCTTCTCTCTGGGTAAGATCACAAAATTTACATCCTTAAGTACTGGAGTTCCTCCTGGATGATAACTCAAATACAGATTCCTAAATTCTAACTGACCATTCGAAGGCCAATTATTTGGCGGTTTATTTTCTGTTTTCGTTTCGAAGGATGGTTCTTGATCAAGGTCAGTGTATTCTAAAACTCTTTCGACAGATGTCATTTGATTTTCCACCTCAGTAGCTTGTCTTATGCCCCATTGGAGGGTGGAACACATTCGGAACAATTGGGTAATGATAAAACCTGCATCACCAACGTAGATGTGGTCCCTGAATGATATAAGAAGGAAAATAATACTTGCTACAAAGAGCAAGGTTAATATTTCTAGGTAGTATCCTAGAGCCCGAGTACTAGCTATGAAGATGAATTCTGCTGAAGTATTCAGGTTTTGATGATTGTCATATTCTTGTGCTAGTATCTTTTCTGCTTTCAAGGCTCTGACAGTTATCAGACCATCAAGAGTTGCATTCACATGGCTGAGAACTGGTGAACGTGCTGTAGAAAAAAACACCTTGATTAATAGTCCGTTCATTATCTATGTTTATAACGTGATTGTTAAAAATTAGAAGACCTACTTGATGCTTCTAGATGTTTTATTCTGTAAATAGTTTTCATGCAGAATATGCAGAGAAAATATTGGATAAGTCCTAAGATGAGTGTCAGTAGAACAATCCAGGGATTAAAGTACAATGATATGATTGATACAGCTAACATAGTCAAACTAATTCTGATAACATCTGACAATGACTGTGGTAATTCCTTGTCTATAGTACCAATGTCTTTCGAGAATCTGTTAAAGACAGGCAATACTATTAATAATAATTAATAAATTATTGATTAAAACATCTAAACAATGATGTGATGATGATGTTGCTTATAGTGCATATGTTAATCTTCAAATTGGTGTTCATGTAAATGTTGAAGTTGATGATGTTGATATTGATGTTTATGTTGATCCTAATGTTCATGTTAATACTAGTATTAATATAGATGCTGATAAGGTTGATGCTAATATTATTGCTCATATACTGAAGATTATGTTCATGATGACATTAAACCATCTAAACAATGATACAATGATGATGTTGCTTCTACTTTTTATGCTGATCTTCAAATTAATGTTCATGTAAATGCTAAATTGATGATGCTGATACTGATGTTTATGTTGATCCTAATGTTAATGTTGATGCTAATTTTAATGTAGATGCTGATGATGTTAGTGATGATTATGTTTTTTATTTTTATGTTGATATTCATATTGACGTGCATGTTGATGTTGAAGTAGACATTGTTGTTTATGTTGATGCTAATGTTAATGTCGATGCTGATGATGTTGATGCTAATATTAATGTTAATGTTCATATAGGTGTAAATCATGAAATTGATTATGTTGTTAACAATGTTCATGTTGGTGCTGGTGCTTGTGCTGATGATATTGATTCTAATATTAATTTTAATGCCCATACTGGTGTAAATCATGAAATTGATTATGTTGTTGATAATGTTCGGGTTGCTGATATTTTTGATGCTGATATAAATGCGGATGCCAATGTTGATGTTATTGCTGATGCTGATCTTAATGCTGATCCTAAAGCTGATGCTGATTCTGATGTTGATGTCAATGCAGATGCTGCTGCTGATAATTAATTATTGATTCAACCATCTAAACAATGATGCAATGATGATGTTGCTTCTAATTTTTATGCTAATCTTCAAATTAATGTTCACGTAAATGCTAAATTGATGATGTTGATACAGATGTTTATGTTGATCCTAATGCTAATAGAGATGCTGATGAGGTTGATGCTAATATAAATGCTCATATACTGAAGATTATGTTCATAATGATGTTGGTGATTTTCATGCTGATGTTCATGTTGATGCCGATATTGAAGTTAATGCCGATGCTGATGTCAATGCAGGTGCTGATGCTGATAATTGATTATTGATTAAATCATCTAAATAATGGTGTGATGATGATGTTGCTTCTAATGTTTATGTCAATTTTTAAATTGATGTTTATGTAAATGCTGAAGTTAATAATGTTGATATTGATGCTTATGTTGATCCTAATGTTCATGTTAATACCAATTTTAATATAGATCCTGATAAGGTTGATGCTAATATTAATGCTCATATACTGAAGATTATGTTCATGATGACGTTGATGCTGATTTTCATGCTGATTCTGATGCCGATACTGATGCTGATATTGATGCCAATGCTGTTGCTTATGCTGATATTGATGTCGCTACTGTTGTTGATGCAGAGATTGATGTCACTTCTGTTGCTGATGCTGATATTGATGTCACCTCTGTTGCTGATATTGATGTCAATGCTGTTACTGATGCTGATGTTGATGCTAATTTTAATGCTATTGATGATGATGATTTTGATGCTTATATTAATGTAAATGCTATTATATATTTTATGCATAAAACTTATTATGTTGTTGATAATGTTCGTGTTGTTGATATTGTTGATGCTGTTATCAGTGCGGATGCTGTTAATCTTCATATAGGTGTAAATCATAAAATTGATTATGTTGTTGATAATGTTCGTGTTGCAGATAATGTCGATTCTAATGTTTATGTTCATAATAATGTTGATGATAATGTGGATTCTGATATTTATACTGATGCTGATGCTAATGCTGATGTTGACGTTGTTGCTAATATTAATGATGTTGGTGATGATTATGCTTTGTTTTCTTTATGTTAATATTCACATTAATGTGTATGTAGATGTTGAAATTGACACTGATTTTTATGTTGATGCTAATATTAATGTTAATGTTCATATAGGTGTAAATCATGAGATTGATTATGTTTTTAATAATGTTCATATTGATGCTGGTGCTGATGATACTGATTATAATATTAATTTTAACGCTTATACAGGTGTAAATCATGAAATTGATTATTTTGTTGATAATTTTCGGGTTACTGATATTTTTGATGCTTACATAAATGAGGATGCTGATGTTGATGTTATTCCTGATGCTGATCCTGATGCTGGTGTTTATGCTGATGTTGATCTCAATGCTGATATTAATGCTGATGTAGACCTTAACGTTGATGCTAATGTTCATGGTGTTGGTGACAATTATGATGTTTTGTTATTGTTATGTTAATCTTCATATTGATGTGCATGTAGATGTTGAAGTAAACACTGATTTTTATGTTGATGCTAATATTAATGTTAATGTTCATATAGGTGTAAATCATGAGATTGATTATGTTTTTAAAAATATTCATGTTGATGCTTGTGCTGGTGCTGATGATATTGATTCTAATATTAATTTTAACGTTCATACAGATGTAAATCATGAAATTGTTTATGTTGTTGATAATGTTCGGATTGCTGATATTGTTCATGTTGACATAAATGAGGATGCTGATGTTGATGTCAATGCTGATGTTAATGCTGTCGATGATGATTCTAATCTTAATTGTATTGTTCACGTCTAGGTCCAAATCATGAAATTGATTACGTTGTTAATAATGTTCGTGTTGCTGATAATGTTTATTCTAAAAATTATGTCCTTGATGATGTTGATGTTAATGCGGATTCTGATGCTAAAGCTGATGCTGATTCTGATGTTGATGTCAATGCAGATGCTGATGCTGATAATTAATTAATGATTAAACCATCTAAACAATGGTGTGATGATGATGTTGCTTCTAATGTTTATGTCAATCTTTAAATTGATGTTCATGTAAATGCTGAAGTTAATAATGTTGATATTGATGTTTATGTTAATCCTAATGTTCATGTTAATACTAATTTTAATATAGATGCTGATGAGGTTGATGCTAATATTAATGCTCATATACTGAAGATTATGTTCATGATGACGTTGATGCTGATTTTCCTGCTGATGCTGATGTTGATGCCGATACTGATGCTGATATTGATGCCAATGCTGTTCCTTATGCTGATATTTATGCCAATGCTGTTGCTTATGGTGATATTGATGCCAATGCTGTTCCTTATGCTGATATTGATGTTCCTACTGTTGCTGATGCAGAGATTGATGTAATTTCTGTTGCTGATGCTGATATTGATGTCACTTCTGTTGCTGATATTGATGTCAATGCTGTTACTGATGCTGATGTTGATGCTAATTTTAATGCTATTGATGATGATGATGATTTAGATGCTTATATTAATGTTAATGCTATTATATGCGTTAATCATGAAACTGATTATGTTGTTGATAATGTTCGTGTTCCTGATATTGTTGATGCTGTTATCAATGCGTATGCTGTTAATGTTCATATAGGTTTAAATCATGAAATTGATTATGTTGTTGATAATGTTCGTGTTGCTGATAATGCCGATTCTGATGTTTATGTTCATGAGAATGTTGATGTTAATGCGGATTCTGATATTTATACTAATGCTGATGCTGACGTTGCTGTCAATGCTGATGCTAATGCTGATGCTGATGTTGACGTTGTTGCTAACATTAATGATGTTGGTGATGATTATGCTTTGTTTTATTTATGTTATTATTCATATTGATGTGTATGTAGATGTGGAAGTAGGCACTGATTATTATGCTGATGCTGATCTTAATGTCATTGCTGATTTTCATGTCAATGCTGATGCTGATGAAGATGTCAATGCTAATGCTAATTATGATGCAGATCTTGACATTGACGATAATGTTAATAGTGTTTGTGATAATTATGCTGTTGTTTTTTCTACTTATGTATATCTTTATATTGATGTGCATGTAGATGTTGAAGTTGATACTAATTTTTATGTAGACGCCAATGATAATGTCGATGCTGATGAGGTTGATGCTTATATTAATGTTAATGTCCATATAGGTGTAAATCATGAAATTGATGATGTTAATAATGTTCATGTTGATGCTGGTGCTGATGATATTGATTATAATATTAATTTTTAAGTTTATACATGTGTAAATCATGAAATTTATTATGTTGTTGATAATGTTCAAATTGCTGATATTGTTCACGTTAACATGAATGAGGATGCTCATGTTGATGTTTTTCCTGATGTTGATCCTGATGCTAGTGTTTATGCTGATGTTGATCTCAATTCTGATCCTAATGCTGATGCTGGTATTAAAGTTGATGCTAATGTTAATGATGATAGTGTTGATTATGCTGTTGTTTTTTATTTTTATGTCAATCTTCATATTGATGTTCATGTAGATGTTGAAGTTGACACTGATTTTTATGTAGATGCTAATGTTATTGTCGATGTTGATGATGTTGATGCTAATTGTTTATGTTGTCATGTTGATGCTGGTACTTGTGCTAATGATATTGATTATAATATTAATTTTAATGTCCATGCAGGTGTAAATCATGAAATTGATTATGTTGTTGATAATGTTCGAGTTGCTGATAATGTCGACTTTGATGTTTATGTTCTTGACAATGATGATGTTCATGAGGTTACTGACGTTTAAGTTGATGCTGATTCTGATGTTGATATCAATAAAGATGCTGCTGATAATTAATTATTGATTAAACCATCTAAACAATGATGCAATGATGATGTTGCTTCTAATGCTTATGTTAATGTTCAAATTGATGTTCATGTAAGTGCTAAATTAATGATGTTCATACTGATGTTTATGTTAATCTTAATGTTCATGTTAATACTAATTTTAATATAAATGCTGATAAGGTTGATGCTAATAATAATGCTCATATACTGAAGATTATGTTCATAATGACGTTGATGCTGATTTTCATGCTGATGCTGATGTTGATGCCGATGCTGATGCTGATGTTGATGCCAATGCTGTTGATTATGCTGATATTGATGCCAATGCTGTTGCTTGTGGTGATATTGATGTCAATGCTGTTACTGCTGCTGATGTTGATGCTAATTTTAATGCTATTGATGATGATGATTTTGATGCTTATATTAATGTTAATGCTATTATATGTGTTAATCATGAAACTGATTATGTTGTTGATAATGTTCGTGTTGCTGATATTGTTGATGCTGTTATCAATGCGGATTCTGTTAATGTTCATATAGGTGTAAATAATGAAATTGATTATGTTGTTGATAATGTTCGTGTTGCTGATAATGTCGGTTCTGATGTTTATGTTCATGATAATGTTGGTGTTAATGCGGATTCTGATATTTATACTGATGCTGATGCTGATGTTGATGTCAATGCTGATGCTAATATTGATGCTGATGTTGAAGTTGTTGCTAACATTAATGATGTTGGTGATGATTATGCTTTGTTTTCTTTATGTTAATATTCATATTGATGTGTATGTAGATGTTGAAGTAGGCACTGATTATTATGCTGATGCTGATCTTCATGTCATTGCTGATTTTCATGTCATTGTTGATGTTGATGTCAATGCTGATACTGATGTAGATGTCAATTCTGATGCTTATTATGTTGCAGATCTTCACATTGATGATAATGTTAATGGTGTTTGTGATAATTATGTTGTTATTTTTTATACTTATGTTTATCTTCATATTGATGTGCATGTAGATGTTGAAGTTGATATTAATTTTTATGTAGATGCCAATGATAATGTCGATGCTGATGAGGTTGATGCTTATATTAATGTTAATGTTCATGTAGGTGTACATCATGAAATTGATTATGTTGCTAATAATGTTCTTGTTGATGCTGGTGTTGGTGCTGATGATATTGATTCTAATATTAATTTTAATGCCCATACTGGTGTAAATCATGAAATTGATTATGTTGTTGATAATGTTCGGGTTGCTGATATTTTTGATGCTGATATAAATGCGGATGCCAATGTTGATGTTGTTGCTGATGCTGATCCTGGTGCTAGAGTTGATGCTGATGTTGATCTCAATGCTGATCCTAATGCTGATGCTGATGTTGAAGTTGATGCTTATGTTAATGATGATAGTGTTGATTATGCTGTTGTTTTTTTTTATGTCAATCTTCATATTGATGTGCATGTAGATGTTGAAGTTGACACTGATTTTTATGTTGCTGCTAATATTAATCTCGTTGCTAATGATGTTCACGTTTATATTAATGTTAATGTTCATACAGGTGTAAATCATGAAATTGATTATATTGTTCAACATTTTCGTGTTGCTGATAATGTCAATTTTGATGTTTATGTTCATGATAATGTTGATGTTAATGCAGATTCTGATTTTTATTCTGATGCTGATGTTGTGTCAATGCTGATGTTGTATAAATGTTGATGTGTTAAAGCTGATGTTGTGTCAATGCTGATGTTGATGTCAATGTCGATGCTGATGTTGATGCTAATGTTAATGGTGTTGGTGATGATTGTGCTGTTTTTTTTATTTTTATGTTAATTTTCATATTGATGTGCATGTAGATGTTGAAGTTGACGCTAATTATTATGTGGATGCTAATGCTATTGTCGATGCTGATAATGTTGATGCTAATATTAACGTCAATGTTCATATAGTTGTAAATCATGAAATTGATTATGTTGTTGATAATGTTCGTGTTGCTGTTATTGTTGATGATGATATTAATGCGGATGCCGATGTTGACGTTAATGCTGATGCTGATCCTGTTGCTGTTGTTGATACTTATGTTGATCTCAATGCCGATCCTAATGCTGATGCTGATTCTGATGTTGATGTCAATGCAGATGCTGCTGCTGATAATTAATTATTGATTAAACCATCTAAACGATGATGCAATGATGCTTCTTATGTTTATGTTAATCTTCAAATTGATGTCCGTGTAAATGCTGAAATTGATGATGTTGATACTGATGTTTATGTTGATCCTAATGTTAATGCTGATGCTAATTTTAATGCAGCTACTGATGAGGTTGATGCTGATATAAATGCTCATATACTAAAGATTTTTCTGCCCTCCGGCCAGAAAGCGTCAACTTCCCGCTTGCTGCGCTAAACGAAGTTGCCGCTTTCTGGCGTCGTTGAGCAGAAAAATAGTATACACACCTTGGCCAGTAAAAAAGAAAGCCTCAGATCACATGTAATTGTCGGCCGAGGCGAAGCCGAGGTTGACAAACATGTGATCTGAGACATTTCTTATTTTACTGGCCTAGGTATTAATATACTATTGTTCATAATTATGTTGATGAATTTCATGCTGATGTTGATGTTGATGCCGGTATTGGCGTTGATGCCGATATTGATGTTGATGCCGATGCTGATGTTAATGACGATGCTGATGTTGGTGCTGATGATGATACTGATATTGATGTCAATACTGTTGCTGATGCTTATATTGATGTAAATGACGTTGCTGATGCTTATATTGATGTCAATACTGTTGCTGATTCTGATGCTGATGCTATTTTTAATGCTATTGATCACGATGATGTTGATGCTAATATTAATGTTAATGCTCATATAGGTGTAAATCATGAAATTGATTATGTTGTTGGTAATTTTCGTGTTTCTGATATTTTTGAGTCCGATGTCTATGCTGATACTGACGTTAATGCTGATGTAGATGTCCATGCTGATGCTGATCCTGTTGCTGGTGTTGATCTCAATGCTGATATCAATGCTGATCCTAATGCTGATGCTGATGTTGATGCTAATGTTAATGATGTTGGTGATGATTAGACTGTTGTTTCTTATGTTTATGTTAATTTTCGTATTGTTGCGTATGTAGATGTTGAAGTTGATACGGATTTTTATGTTGATGCCAATGTCAATGACGATGCTGATGATGTCAATGCTAATATTAATGTTAATGTTCACATAGGTGTAAATAATGAAATTAATTATGTTGTTGAATATGCTCGTGTTGCTGATAATGTCGATTCTGATGTTTATGTTCATTATAATGTTGATGTTAATGCGGACTCTGATATTTATGCTGATGCTGATGTTGATGTCAATGCTGATATTGATGCTGATGCTAATGTTGATGTCAATGCTGATGTTGATGCTGATACTAATGTTGATGTCAATGCTGATGCTGATGTTGATGTTAATGCTGAAATTGATGCTGATAAATAATGACTAATTAAAATATCTAAACAACGACGTAATGATGATGCTTGAATTTTATCAAATACCTGTTTAAAATACGTCCAGAAGAGTTTTCATGAAAAAAGAACATCGTCGAATGGATCATACTACAGAACATAGATTGATGCAACCTCTGAGATGCTCTCGTGGTCATTTCATAAAATACAACAGTAAATCCGTATATGGTAAACGCAACAGAGATGTATAAAATACTGCACACTAAAATGTACCACTGTCTTTGCACTTCTAAGCCTTCAGGATCAACTAAAGTTCCATTGGCGATCCTTTCTATTGACACCATTTGTTCTGTGTTCATCCATCGTGAGAGAAAATAGTCTCCACCAGTCAAGAACATCCTGTAAGAAAGACCCAAGACCATTGTCATCAGCACTATCCAGGGATTTCCTACTGACTTCAAGTAGGACCAAAAAACCCCATCAGAATTTGTCCCAACTTGTCTCAGAGTTTTCAACTCTGAGACTTCTTCCTGATTCAGAGCCTCTTTTTCCATCACTTGAGTCTTCTCATCAACGTTGCTATCATCATAAATGGTTTCGGAATTCTCTTGCTTTTCTGCAGTCACTGCTTTCAGAAAATCAACATTGGATTCCAGCAGTTGATCCAAAGTACCTTCAGCTTGCAAAGAACCATTGCTAAAAACGAGAATTCGATCTGCAGTTTGTAGATATTGCAACTGATGTGTTACCAAGATTCTGGTTTTATCCTTCAAGAATCCACAAATGCAGTCTTCGAAGATTCGTTTGCCAACTTCAGTGTCAACAGCTGATAAGGGATCATCAAAGATATAAATATCAGCTTCTGAATAAACTGCTCTTGCTAGATTGATTCTCGCCTTTTGTCCTCCACTCATTTTTATACCCTTTTCTCCAATCGGCGTTTCATCTCCGAAAGGAAGGGATGCAATATCCTGTTGCAGTTGACAAACTCTGAGTACCTTTTCGTACCTTTCTTTAATCATTGGCTGACCGAACAAGATGTTTTGTCTTAGAGATGATGCAAACACCCAAGGTTCTTGACTGGCATATGAGATTTGTCTCACTACTTTAGTACTTCCTTTTTGGAGAGAAACTTCACCAAGAATAACTTGAAGCAAGCTAGATTTACCGGAGGCCACTGGACCAATAACTGCTGTCAGTGTTCCACTTTTCAAGGTCATGGTGATATCCTTCAGGGTTTCTTCCTTAGAAGCAGGAGACCATTTAAAGGAAACTTTCAAAAGTCTAATTGGAAATGGATTTTTGTGGTTCTGATCGCAGTAATTATTATGAAATTCCTTCTCCTGACTGTTGATAAATACTTCAATTCTCCTAGCAGAGATCCTTGCTTTAGCCAGATATTGCACACCTGAAAATTTTTATCAAGTCATTGCACAAAGATTTCACATTTGGTTAGTCGATAAAGCAGTTCGCCAGGTGATTTGCAGAAATCTACTTTACCAACAAGTGGCAAATTGTAATCTCATTTTCGGAAATCTACTTTACCATCAAATGGTAAATTGTAATCTCATTTTCATAAATGTTCTTTACTATCAAATGGTAAAAAAAGAAATCTGGTAAATTGTAATCACATTTTCAGAAATCTATTTTACCATCAAATGGTAAATTTTAATCTCATTTTCAGAAATGTACTTTACTATCAAATAGTAAAAAAAAGAAATCTGGTAAATTGTAATCTTATTTTTAGAAATCTATTTTACCATCAAATGATCAATTGTAATCTTATTTTCAGAAATGTACTTTACTGTCAAATGGTAAATTGTAATCTCATTTTCACAAATGTACTTTACCATCAAATGATAAATTGTAATCTCATTTTCAGAAATGTACTTTACTATCAAATGGTAAAAAAAAGAAATTTGGTAAATTGTAATCTCATTTTTAGAAATCTACTTTACCATCAAATGGTAAATTGTAATTTCATTTTCAGAAATGTACTTTACTATCAAATGGTTGAAAAAAGAAATCTGGTAAATTGTAATCTCATTTTCAGAAATCTATTTTACCATAAAATGGTAAATTGTAATCTCATTTTCAGAAATTTACTTTACTATCAAATGATAAAAAAAGAAATCTGGTAAATTGTAATCTCATTTTCAGAAATCTACTTCACCATCAAATGGTAAATTGTAATCTCATTTTCAGAAATGTACTTTACTATCAAATGGTAAAAAAAGAAATCTGGTAAATTGTAATCACATTTTCAGAAATCTATTTTACCATCAAATGGTAAATTGTAATCTCATTTTCATAAATGTTCTTTACTATCAAATGGTAAAAAAAAGAAATCTGGTAAATTGTAATCTCATTTTCAGAAATCTATTTTATCATCAAATGGTAAATTGTAATCTCATTTTCAGAAATCTACTTCAGTAGCAAATGGTAAATTGTAATCTCAGTTTCAGAAATGTACTTTACCATCAAATAGTAAATTGTAATCGCATTTTTAGAAATGTACTTTACTATCAAATGGTAAAAAAAAGGAATCTGGTAAATTGTGATCTCATTTTCAGAAATCTACTTCACCATCAAATGGTAAATTGTAATCTCATTTTCAGAAATGTACTATACCATCAAATGCTAAATTGTAATAACATTTTCAGAAATCTACTTCAAAAGCAAAAAGTAAATTGTAATACCATTTTTAGAAATCTACTTTACCATCAAATGGTCAATTGTAATCTCATTTTCAGAAATGTACTTTGCAAACAAATAGTAAATTGTAATACCATTTTCAGAAATCTACCTTACTCATAAATGATAAACTGTAATTTTTTCCAGAAATCTACTTTACCGACAAATGGCAAATTGTGATACCATTTTTCGAGGACATTTTAGAATTATTTCAGTTTAGATGTTGTCTCTACAGGATGCTATAATATACATTAAAGTCTTACTGTTATTGAACAAGAAGTAATAAGTCACATCAAGTTCTGAGTAGAGTAATGCCAACATGTAAACTTTTTCCGGAGAAATTGTAGTTTCAAATGCAATTGAGCAGACGACGGTAATGAAGAGGCAGAGTTGAGGTACAAACATTCTAAAAGAACTGAAGACCATACTGACGATGGACATCCTTTTTATCACGCTCATCTCCTTCCTGGCAAATGTGTTATAATTATTTATAATTTTTTGATTGAAAACTGTAACCACAGTGATTAAAATCCCAAAAAAAGAGGCTGAGTAATCCACAAGTGTTAAGATTTCGATACGTTATTATCATAACGATCGTCAGTAAATTAGATCATCTACTATGCCGACCATCGGTAAAGTAGATTGTTTACTGTGCTGGCCATGGATAAAGTATATCATTTACTATGCCGATCATCGGTAAAGTAGGTTATCTAATATTTCTACTATTAATAAAGCAGATTTCCTAGTTTACCGACCGTCGGTAAAGTAATTTGTTTACTAAATCCTTCATCATCAGAATGATGATAAAAGCTCATTATTCATCATCAGAATGATGATGAAAGATCATCATTCATCATCAGAATGATGATGAAGGATCATCATTCATCAACCTTTTTGATGAAAAAGTAAAAAAATAAAAAATAATTCTACATATTAACCCCTCCAATACCTCTGCTCATTCGAATTAGGAACATTCTATTTACATTCTAGTTTTTTCCACCAAATAAGAAAAAGGTTTCTCCCATCCATACATTTTAATGACTTGTATACCAGTGATAATTTCACTCATCAGTGAAAGTCTCTTGTCTGTTAAAGAGACACATTTTTCCATAGCAAAACCTAGCCATTTTGCAATCAATCCTGAAATTACATTATTATTAAACTCGTTTTAATTAATTATTTAATACCTTAATATTATTATTTCTTAATAATAACTAATTCACAATTATTAAATTGAATTAAAATTAAATAGAATACGATTATTAATTAAAATTATTATTATTAATGATGTTAAATATTTAATAATTAATAAATTAATTCTAATTGATGCTTCTCTTTATTTAGCTTACCTTGTACAAGTATCGTAAGCAGAGTAATTGAAAATCCTAAAATGGGAATGAATCCCATTTGCCAGAAAACTAGGATACCAAAAGCTATAATCTGAATTGGTGTGAATAAAAGAAAATAGCAGTAGAAAGCAAAAAGTTCAAGAATCCTGACGTCTTGGGATAAAATATTGACTACCTATGGATATTAATTTATGTCAGTTATAGGATTTATGATTTATATATATATATATATATATATATACACATACATACACACATGTATGTGTATACATATGTATGTATAATTATTTCATATATATATGAAATAATTATATATTATATATCCCAAAAAGAGCCTCAGAAATCCGCTAAGGTTAAGATTTTTATACGTTACTTTCATACCGACCGCCGGTAAAGCAAATCGTCACTATACCAACTGTCGGTATAGTAGGTCGTATACTACATCAGATATTGGTATAGTGGATCGTCTACTGTACCAGTTGTCGGTATAAAAGTAAAATTAAAATTTGTGATTCACACCTGACCGACAGATGTTTCTTTTGCCATTGAATTTTTCGATAATCTTAAAATCTTTTTGTAAATAAGAGAGCTACAAGCCACTTTTACTTTCAGGGAAATATTTGAGAATTCCAATACATTTAAATGAGTCATAGTTGTTAGAATAATTTTTAGTAATATCAGTCCTGAGGCCCAGTAATATATTTCTTTATTCTCCGTTTCTTGCTTGCCATTAAAGAAACTTAATACCTGGATCAAAAGAAAGGCCTCAATAATTCTGTAACGAAAGAATGCAGCTGCAAATTAATTAATTAAGTTTAATAATAATTAATCATTTTAATTTTAAATAATTTTAGTTAATAATTTAATAATTTAAAATAATAGATCAAATATAGCCATGATACAAATAATTTATAATAAACGTATAATATAATACAATATATTTAAATAAATAATATGTCAAAGTATATATTATAAGATATATAAAAGTAATATAAGTAATTATAAGATATATAAAAATATAAATAAAACATAAGTATTATAAGTATTATATAAAAAATTGTATAAAAAATTAATTATTAAAATTGACGGATTGAAACTAGTATTTTCAGCAAGGGTTGCTCTTTTATTTTTAAAAATAAATGTATATTAATATATTAAATTAATAAAATAATTCTTTTACCTAAGAAAGAGTCTTGAAATAGTTAGAAAGAATCCATTTATAAAGAGTTCCTTGGCAAAACATTTTGCAAGAACTTTTATTAAACTGGGATTGTTTCTATTGGTTTCATTTTTCAATTTTTCTTTTTTCCATGATTTGGCAATACGATCTCCTATCAATTCACTAGAATATTCATGAAGGACTGAATAAATATCAGATTTTTCGAGATTCCTTGTGAAGCCTAAACGAAAAATTTCGAGGAGCCAACTATAATTGTAAAAATAATTTTAATTTAACTTTTTCTTCAATTTCAATTATATTAGAAAAAATAAATAAAACTTACGCAAATGTCGCTTTTGAAATGATGCTAGCATTTTCTCTTGGATTTTTCAAATCTTCTTTATCACCTTCATCCATTGTGAACTTTGTGGGCTTTTCTGATAAATTAATACTCAATACACAATACACTGAATTTTTACGTTTTCCTAAACAGAATTTCCATTTATAATTTGATTAGATTCGACGATCAGAATCGTGAAAAAAATGTAACTGATGTTTATTAAATGTGTCAGTGCAATTGAATATCCATTTCTTTTTGGCATTTCTTTGGCCTTTGGTCGTTGGCCTTATATTGCATCATTTTTTATCGCAATAAGCTCCAAAAGCATTTAAACTTTTGTTTGAAGATTCGAATAAATCATTTTAATAATCGAGAATTCACCTTGATGATAAGATAATTTTTTAGTATCGGTTAATCTTAGTCTCGAATATAAAATACTGTAAGAAGAAAAAAAAATGATATTGTATCAATTAAGAAAAATTGACTAGGATCATTTTTATTTTCTGTTGGGATTTAAATTACGATATTCAATTGTTAGTTCCAGTGACAACTTTGCATAGTTTTTAGTCTAGAATTTTATTTCGTAGTGGAATCCTCGACAAAATTAATTTAGAAATATTAGAATTAATGAAATATTATTTTAATGATGAGAAACGAGTCAGCGGCAGTTTTAGAGCCAGAACTATTTGGTCCAATATTCAAGAACAAAACAGTTACTCTAAGACAGGTTCCAGTTTTATTTTTTCGTTATAAACATTTGGTATAACTTTTGCACTTTATAAATTAAAAATTATAATTAATTTATGTGGTCCTTTTACAAATTATATATTATTATATTATTATTTAGGGGAATTTAATTAAATAATTAATTAAATTGGACAATAAAATAATTTTATTATTAACTTTTGTAATTTAGGCTATTCAAACGAATCTTACTGTTAAACGAACCCGGATTCTTGCAACCTTTGTTCCTAATGAGGTCATTTTTTCTGCGGAACCAACGAATAAGGTTCTGCGAAGATTTTCAGGAGTTTTGCTGTTGGTGGACATTTCAGGTTATATTCTTGATTTTATAATAATTTTAGAAGGTACTAGTGTTAATTTCAATAGCAATATAAATAGCAACAATAATAGGTAACTGACGTATTTTGGAATGGCGCTTTAAAAGCAGCGGCGAAATGTGCAAGTTCTTTGGTGCACTAAATTTCAATTGCACTAAAAATGTACAAAAAGGTTATAATTATCGAAAATTAATTTAGATTGTGAATTTTGAAGTCCTATCGTGTTCATAGATTATATACATTTCTGAATTCAATTGCGACCTGTAGAGGTGCTGCGATCGCTTGTTGGAGATACGTCAGGAGTTTATAGCAACATTTTTAATAAAAACAATGTCAATATCTTTAACAATAAAAGCAATATCAATAATAATTGCAATAGAAACTGCAATAACAGTAGGCGTTTTAATCTTATTATCAAAAGCAATAGCAATATCAGCATCAATAACAATAACAATTAATTTCTTTATCGATAGCAATAATAATACCAGTAACAATTAAATAAAAATAATAATAACAATATCAATAACAAGATGACAGAATAAGAAAATTAACATTAAAGTCAATAGCAATAGCAATAGCAAATTAGCAATTGCAATAGCAATAACAAATTAGCAAATTAGCAATAGAAATAACAAATTAGCAATAACAATAGCAATAACAATAGCAAAGCAATAGCAATAGCAGTATAATTAGCAATATCAGTTACAATGGCAATAATAATAATAATAAAAATAATAATAATATTGGCAGTAAAAATGACAGTAGCAATAAAAATAACAATATCAGTGACAATAGCAACAGCAATAGCAATATATGGCAATGGTAAAAGAAATAGCAATAGGAATAGTAATAGCAACAATATCAATAGCAGTAGCAGTAATAACAATAGCAGTAAAAATGGTAGTAGCAATAACAATAGCAATAGCAGTCACAATAACAATAGCAGTGACAATTGCAGTAGCAATAACAAAAGCAATAGCAATAAAAATAACAATAGCAGTTACAATAGTAATGGAAGTGACAAAAGCAATAGCATTAACAATAGCAATGGAAATAGCAGTATTAATAGAAACTGCAATAACAATTACAGTTTCTACATTATTATGAAGAGAAATAGCAATAACAATAGCAAATTATCCCTAGCAATAGCAATAGCAAATTAGTAATAGAAAGTTAGCAATAGTCACAGAAAATCAATAGCCACAGAAAATCAGTAGCAACAGCAGTATCATTAGCAATAACAATAGCAACAAAAGCAGTGTCAGTAACAATGTCAGTAACTATAGCAATAATGGTAATAACAGTAAAAATGACAGTAGCAATAACAATAGCAATAGCAGTGACAATAGCAGCAGAAATAGCAATAGGAATAGCGTTGGCAATGGCAACGGTAATGCCAATGACACAAGCAAATTATTAATAGAAAGTTAGCAACAGCCACAGAAAATCAATAGCAACAGCAATATCATTAGCAATAGCAATATAATTAGCAATAGCAATAGGAACAATAGCAGTGTCAGTAATAATGGCAGTAATTATAGCAATAATGGTAATAGCAGTAAAAATGATAGTAGCAATAACAATAGAAATAGTAGTGACAATAGCATCAGCAATAGCAATAGGAATAGCGATGGCGATGGCAACGGCAATGGCAATGGCAAAAGCAAATCAGTAATAGAAAGTTAGCAATAGCCACAGCAAATCAATAGCAACAGCAATATCATTAGCAATAGCAATATAATTAGCCATAGCAATAGAAACAATAGCAGTGTCAGTAACAATGGCAGTAACTATAGCAATAATGGTAATAGCAGTAAAAATGACAGTAGCAATAACAATAGCAATAGCAGTGACAATAGCAGCAGCAATAGTAATAGGACTAGCAATGGCAATGGCAATGGCAATGGCAAAAGTAATAGCAATAGAAATAGCAATAGAAACAATAACAATAGCAGTAACTGTGGCAGTAACAATAGCAATGATAGCAATAGCGGTAAAAATGGTAGTAACAATAACAATAGAAGTAGCGGTGACAATTGCTGTAGCAGTAACAATACCAATAGCAGTGATAATGTCAATACCCGTGATAATAGCAATAGCAGTTACAATAACAATATAAATGGCAATAGCAATGGCTATTAATAGAATTAATGGAAGTATTAATAGAAACGGCAATAACAATAACAGTTTCTACATCATTATGAAGAGGTATAGCAATGTTAATTACTACATTATTTTCCAGATCAGTAGCAATATCAATAGCAATAACAAATTAGAAATATAAATAGAAATAACATAATAGCAATATCAATAGCAATAACAAATTAGCAATATCAATAGCAAATGTATAGCAATAGCAATATCATAAGCAATAACATTAGCAATGGCAATAGCAACAGCAATATCAATAGCAACAGTAGCAATTTCAATAACAATGGCAGTAACAATGGCAATATCAGTGACAATAACAATAGCAATAGCAATGAGAATAGTAGTAGCAATAGCAACAATAGCAATAGCAGTAAGAATGGTAGTAACAATAGCAACAATAGCAATAGCAGTAAGAATGGTAGTAACAATAAAAATAGCAGTGACAATTGCAATAGCTTTAGCAATAGCAATGGAAATAGCAGTATTAATAGAAACTGCAATAACAATAACATTTTCTACATCATTATGAAGAGAAATACTACAATCAATTCTACATTATTATCAAGATCAATAGCTATAGCAATAGAAATAGCAGAAAACCATTGACAGTTTAAAAAATTCGAATATTTTTATTGCAATAATAATATTAATGAATTATTTTAAATCATATTAATAATAGTATCATATTCGAACAAGTTAATTTTTTTCTTCTAATTATTGAATTTCATGTTTAGGCTTGCCCACTTTGATTGAGAGGTTTAATGGTGGTGAAAATGGAGGTTGCATGGGATTTACAAACGTCTTAAACGTTTACCTGATCATAATTATCGAACACATTAACTCCTATGGAGGAGACGTTCTACAATTTACAAGTGGAAATTATAAAAATCTTTTAAAATCCAGTTTTCGAAAATTAATTAACAATTAATGACAAGACAGGTCTAGATGCTAATACAATTAATTATATTTTAGCGGATGGAATTTTGAGTCTTTGGAAAGCTCGTACTGACGTTTTATTACTTAAATTAATCCAAGAGGTTATCAAGTGTGCTCTTCATCTCCATGATGCATTAAAATCCTTGGACGGTGAAATATTTGCAGTCACTAGGGGTAAAAACATTTTTAAAAATATATTTTATAAAGAAATATTATTATATTCTATATATATATATATATATATATATATATATATATATATGTGCGCGCACGTGTGT
>JBAGKK010204035.1:0-22364 GCA_037177015.1 Euceroptres primus | reverse complement strand
GAAGCGCAGAAAACTAAAAAAAATTTTTTAAAATTTTATTGCAAAAATCGGTCAAAAAATGATCGTAGATTATCCCTTAATTTTTTTAGAATTTTTAGTCAACGGATTCTGGGTGCGGGCCTTAATGGGTTAAGTCATGTTTCGACATATAAAATAAAATATAATGCACTGAATGGTTACTAATGATCAATTAAACATTTCTTATAAATAAGCTAATAATTATTTTTATTAATTAATTTTTTTACAAATTAATTTTTCATTTTTTGCACATTTTTCATTCATTTTTTCTTAGAAATTAATTCAAAATGGTTCATTTGTCACTTTTCATGAGTAATGAAACATATTTATAAACACATAAATTTTTTTAAAAATTAAGTTTTCACTTTTTCAGCACTTACGACTACTTTTGTCTCCTATATTAAATGAAAATATGTAAGTATGCATTATTTATAATTAAAACAAAATATTATGCCATAATGTGCAAACATTATTCAAACAACTTTTAAGCAATAAATGCAGAGTTCCTTTTCTCATAACTATTCCATTTAGAAGGAACAGATGGTGCACAGTAAAAACGAATGCTTAAAATTATTACACCTTAAAATTAAATTAACTTAAATTCAGCAAAATTTGTCTGATTTTAAGGAAATGGTTCTGAATTTATAAGACCTTTATGGATGAATTTCAGAACTTTATTATAATCCGTGGATAAAAATAAAGTTCGAGACAGTTGTTTTTATAATTTTTAGGATGTCTAGGATGTCCACTTAAAAAAAAGCGCCGAAAACTCTACCTCCTGGGTTGTGCGGAAACGAAATGTAGTATTGAATAAATTAAAATTTTAAAAAATGTTTATTATCCACTTTCCATTCCTTCTACAAAGAATGAAATAATTAGGTTAAACAGGACCCATTCTTACAATTTATTGCTTAAAAAAATATTTTGCTCTATTTATAAATAATGAATACTAACCTATTTTCAATTAATTTAGGAGACAAAAGTAGTCGTAAGTACTGAAAAAATGAAAACTTAATTTTTAGTAACATTTTTTTGTTTATAAATATGTTTTATTACTCATGAAAAGTGACGAATAAACCATTTGGAATTGATTTCTGCGAAAAAAGAATGAAAAATGTGCAAAAAATGAAAAATTATTTTTAAAAAATTAACTTATTCAAATAATTATTACTTTATTCATAAGAAATGTTTAATTGAGCATTATTAATCATTCAGTTTATCATTTTATTGTATTAGTTTTATTAGGAGACAAAAGTAGTCATAAGTGCTGAAAAAGTGAAACCTTAATTTTTAATAACATTTATTTGTTTATAAATGAAAAATGTGTAAAAAATGACAAAATTTATTTGTTTTAAATTATTTATTTAAATAATTATTAGTTTATTTATAAGAAATGTTTAATTGATCATTAGTAATCATTCAGGGAATTATATATGTTGTATTATTCAAAACATGACTGAAATTACAGTTTTCATTACTTTTGACTCAAAAAAGACAGAGAGGGTCAATTTTGAGAGATCATAACATTTGACCTATTTAAGGGGGTATTATAGTTTGACCATGGATTTTCGAGTACATTGTTCAAACTTCAATAAAAAAATCATTCAAATTTTTTTGAATGGAGCTTTTTTCATTTATTACAAAAAGTCTTTTAGTACACAAAAATATACATGAAATAAATCGCTCAAATAGGGAGCGTTGAGGCATCTCAAAGAATGTGTCCCGGAAACGCACGGTTGACATAATTCCGCTGCTCCAGGGCGTCTGAAAAAAATACCAAACAGATTCTTAAAATATACGAGTTTGGCTATAGTCGGGACTAGAACTAATAAAAAATAACGATTTTTGAATTTTTAACAAGTCAAAAACCACAAGAAAAAGTGAAAATTCGCAAAAAAAATTTCAAAGATGTGCCATTTTGCGAATTTTCGATATTTTTGATTAGTTCTAGTCCCGACTATAGCCCAGTTCGCACATTTTAAGAATTTGTTTGGTTTTTTTTCAGACCCCTGGAGCAGCGGAATCATGTCAACCATGCGTTTCCGGGACACATTCTTTGAGATGCCACAACTCCCCCTAATTGAGTAATTAATTTCATGTATATTTTTTTATGTATTAAAAGAGTTCATGTAATGAATGAAAAAAGTTCCATTCAAAAAAATTTGAATGATTTTTGTTATTTAAGTTTGAACAATGCCCTCGAAAACGCATGGTCAAACTATAATACCCTCAAGTTAGAATCACGTTTTTTTTAAATTTCTTAGAATTGAGTCCTCTTTCATTTATACTTATGTAATTTTCACGACAGGGTTGCAGAAATAATCAAGAAAACGTGTTTTCCATTTTTTGAGAAAAACAGTGAAAAACACAAAGTTTTAAAAATTCATAACTACGAAGTTTATGAGGATAGAACATTGTTTTCTTCAGTTTACATGGAATTTTATGTAATTTTAGTTATCCTCTGGAAGCATAAACGTAGATTTATTAGGGAATGCTCTAGTTCACAAAAAGTAAACCCATGTTTTTTGGTCAAACAGGCAAAAAGGTGTTATCTTTGAAAGGGCGTAGCCTGCAATCTATTGGACCTAGAGGGTTCTTCTTTGTATTAAATTAAAGATAATTACGTCTACTTTAAGTCATCTGTAGACCATTTTAGCGTAGATCAATTGATTATACAAATTCTAGACGGTTTTTGGAAGGTAGCGATTTTTGGGCAAAAATCGAAAAAACGGGGTTTTTCGAAACGCTGTATCTCGAAAAGTATTCGTGCTAGGACATTATTTTTTTTCAAATTTCTCAGAGTTTTGTCTATTTTCTTTTCTCTCTCTACTTTTTTTGGCTAAAATCCGTAGGAGAGCAACAATCCACGCATATGTGATTTTTGGCACCTTTCTCAAAAAATATGCCCGGGTTCCAGTCCGAAATTTTTGTCACAAAACAAGATGAGATATAAGTGACCCAAATTGAAGCGATTAAGGAAATAAAAAGCACTCGTGAGTTAATACGGTGTAAAATGACAATTTGATTGGTATGGATGTCAGTTCACGTCCAATTTTCAGATAATAAAAGTTATCAGGTAAATTATTCAACCTCTGAATACAGGACATTATTTAAAGCGTTCCAATATCACCAATCTGTATAGTTAATTCCATCAATAAGCAAACATAACATTCAATTAGATTTTGTGCAATTATTGAATTTCGATGTAATTTAAGTTCCAAATTATTTGATTGATTTTCGAGTAATCCAATAATTGTAACAGAAACCAATTAATAATTTAATTTACTTTTGTGTAATCGAAGCTCGAGTCAATCATTTAATTTTCAACCAGTTTCGAAATAATGAATTTTACAATTCTGTAAAGCTTGCGAACGTAACTGGATTGCAGTCGCAATGACAAGACCCTTGATTTATAAGTGGATGATGTACTTGGACGAACTTTGAATATTCGCTGAACTTTTATAAAACGTCTATAAAAGTTATAAAATTCTGAACGAATACGTATTCAGGTGGATAGACACGAATTCTCGTTTTTCCTAGCTTCGTGAGGCATTTTTGATCTCCCGCATACGTCAAACGGATTCGAAGCTTTAAAAACGCTGCCACACAACTTTCAAACTGTCCATAAACCTAAAATATATGTCGAAGTGATTTGCTTTTTTCTATTCAGTCGATCTACAAAATTATTAATTTTTCTTAACATTATTCTCCTGAAAGTTTTAATATTGTTTTCATTTCTATTTAATCTTTTTTATTACATTCCTTTTTGTCTGGAGCAGAAAAAATTCACTTTTACTTCTTTTCCAGCACCTTTATATTCATGGCCAAGATAATATCGACTTGAAATTGAATTTGTGCTCTGAAAGGGTTGAATTAATTTACAAAGTGAAAGAAGGAATGGTCATCAGAAAGAAATTTAATTTTCTCCTTTTCTTCTTTTCTTTTTTTCTTTTAGGTCTTCTCTCAAGTGGACATTCTCTTCAGTATTGGAGGAAAATACGATACTGGAGAACCAATCACGTACACGTATATGGAGGACAATATTTTCGAAACTCCTCACAATATCTCAGTGAAGCTTCATCATCGAGTGGGTAAATTCGTGAAATTGAGGCTTCATTTTGCTGCAAAATGGATTATGGTCAGCGAGGTGAACTTCGATTCTGGTAAGTGATTTTCAAAAGTACAAACTCTTAATTTGAATATTAAAAGTGCTGATTAATATTTCCAATTTCCAATTAAAATGAAGGAATATCAATTGATAATATTTTCTGTATTTGAGAAAATTGATTAAATGGTATAGGGAAGCGAATAAGATAATAACAGGAAAGTTATTTCCCCTCTTTTGCAAGCTGTGCGTGACGTGGTATGATTTGCGGAATTCATAACCCACTAGGCAGAGAGATGGTTTGTATTTTATTTATCTCTCTTTTTTCACGAATTCTTTTTCATTTCGATCCGATGCGAGTCGAGTTTTTTCCCGCGTCGAACTGTCAATCATGTAAAAATAAATCCCAATAGCGCAGATACACGGTAATTGACAATAGCTTATTGAGAATCTGCCAGAGAGAGATTTAAATTAAGCAACACTCGATTTATGGGAGACAGCTAGGAAAAATACACAGAGCCAGAGATAAATTCATACATTCTTCGTAGCCCTATCTTGAAAGGATTTCGTTGCCAGTTTAACATCCATAAATCACATCTCTTCGGATGTTTAACTCACAAACCCTTAACTACTCAGACTTTCGATACAAATCTGTTTATCAAAGTTTGTTAAATAAACTACAAAACTATAAATCATTGGCGCAGGAATTATTAAAATGCAGAATATCAATAAGAGCAAAAAGTAGAAATGAAAAATACAATTATTAAATTCTCAATTGTCGGGAATAACTTTTCCAGTGAATTCCCAGGAGATTCTCGAGTGTTTTTCGGAATTTTTTAAAATAGAGATTCAATTTTTTTCAGTCCCCTATTCCCCTTTATTCACATTTTCCTTCTTTCACCCTTTTTCCCCCTGTTGTTCTCCAAATCCCCTAAAATCCCATTTTTTAGAGTTTCATTCCTTTTCCCCCTTTTTCCTTTTTTATATTCAAAGTACCGAATAATTTTCCAAGAATTAAGAAAAATAGAAACTTGTGATATTCAAAAACTCTTTCAATATTTTCTAAAATTTCCCATAATTTCCAAATTTTCAACATCTACGAAAGACTCCTAAAATCTCTTAAAATCCTCCAGAATCTTAAAAATTTATTTAAAATCTTTAAAATTTCTCCAGAATATGTATTCAAGACTGCTATAGAATCTTCTGGGTTCCCCTACAATAATCTTATAAATTCTTATATTATGTCCCAAAATTCTTCAATATTCTTCAAAGTATACTAGACTCTTTCAGAATCTTCTAAAAACTTCTGAATACTTTTCTGGTTTCTTTGCTCCAGATGCTTGCGCTGCGTCTCCTTGTTACAAATCAACTTTGTTGGTCCGCCAAATTATTTTAAAATACCAGTAAACTTCGGAAAAAGTAACAACGAATGCAAAAATGTCAAATTTCCATTTCTGGAAAATGTGGCCAATAAAATCAGTCAGGGCATTTCCAATAATGAATATGTTCCTGATTTTTTTGCTACGGAAGTTTCATATGCGTTTCCTTGTTACAAATCAACCTTTTTTATGGGCAGAATCTTTTTAAAATATCAGTAAACTTTGAAAAAGTTTGAAAAAAGCAACAACGAATGCAAAAATGTCAAATTTCCACTTTTCGGAAAACGTGGCCAATGAAATCAATCAGGGCTTTCTCAATAATAAATGTTTTTCCCTTTTCTTTGTGGGGAATGTTTTATACGCGCCTTTCCATTACGAATTAACATTTATTTGTCGGCAGAATCATTTAAAGGTACCAATAAACTTCGAAAAAAGCAACAACCATTGGAAAAATGCCAAATTTTCACTTTTTGGAAAAAGCGGTCAATAAAATCAATCAGGAATTTTTCAATAACTAAAAATTTGCCCTTTTCTTTATGGAGGATGTTTGATACGCGCCTTCTTCTTACAAATTAACCTTTGTAACCATTGCAAAAATGCCAAATTTCCACTTTTTGGTAAAAGTGGCCAATGAAATCAATCAGGGCTTTCTCAATATTTGAAAATTTCCCCTTTTCTTTGTGGGGATGTTTAATACCGCTTTTTCGATACAAATTAACCTTGGCTTGTCAAAAGAATCATTTAAAAATACCAGTAACCTTTGAAAAAAGCAACAAAGTTTGCAAAAATGGCAAATTTCCTCTTTTAGGAAAAGTGGCAAATCAAATTATATATTGAAAGTCTTTTATTACTTAGAAGCCAGTGAGAAAAATTATCGAAAATTCCGAATTTCGCAAATTTACTTTTTGGTATATCTAGATATGTAATCAATCAACCTCAATCTTTCTTGGCGGAAAAAGGTATATTTCTGTACAAACTCAAAATCCAGAGTAAAGTTTCTTGACTATTACCAAAATTGCAACAAAAATAACATCTTAAACAATTTTTAAGAAAAGTTTTCTTTAAGAAAAATATATAATCGAAAAAATGCTTCTTACCTGTCTTACCCTGGCTCAAGTCGTTTGCGAGTTAACATTAAAAAAGCATTTTTGATGTACACACACAGGCGCGGAAATTTTTTGAAAACCTCATTTTCGGATTCTCAGGGTGGAATTAGGTAGAGAAATGTCAAAAAATATCAAGACTTTCGGTCAGAAAAAAATTATGGTTTTCTACAATTTGCTCCGTTTTCAGTCGAAAACAACGAAAACAGCTCAAATCTGTCTTTCGAATTCGAATTGTAGAAATCTGTCATTTTAACCGATTGAAACTTTTAAGGGATCATCCCACTTTAGACACCCGAAAAAAAGGCTATTTTGGGAATTTTTCAAGCTATTTTTATTATAGATTGATGTAATTCTTTTTTCGCTCCATTCTTAAAATATGTGACCAGAAATTTTTCGGGCTTCCACTCTTAAAATGTGACAACAAATTTTTTTATTGATTTTAGATAGTTTTTTATATAAAAAAGCGATGCAAACATAGAATCTCGAATAATAGGTGTGTCCCCTGCGTTGATTTTTTTGTGAAGGATCGCCTAAAACACAAAAACCAACAAGATTTAAACTCAGTAAGAGTGTGGTTATGACCCGAACTAGAATTATTAATTTTTATGCAAAAATAACAAAATGGCGGATATTTTAAAAAAATCGAAAAATAAGGTTTTTTGGTGGTATTTCAGGCAAAAAAATAGTAAAAAGACTTTATTCCAGTTTGAGTCATAGCCGCACTCTTACTGAGTCTAAATTTTTTTGGTTTTTTATTTTTTAAGTAATCCTTCACAAAAAAATCATCAACGCAGTGGATACACCTATTATTTGAGGTACTATGTATACCTCGCTTTTTTCTATAGAAAAAATTATTTTTTAAGTAATTAATTTAAAAATTAATTTAAAAAATTTTTTCATACACTTTAAGGGTGTATTAAGGGAGTAAAAAAAGAATCACATCAATGTATATTAGGGTTTTTCAAAAAAATAGAAGTTCCTTTGATTTGTGGGGTCACCCCCTAAAAAGCTTCCATTTGGTGAGAAAACTGTGCATTTTTTTCAAATTTTTTGAACAAGGGGATCTTGGATCCCACGGATGTTAAACCACCCCCAACCGTAAAAAATTCGTACTTTCTGACAGTTTTGATAAAAAAATTTCTAGTTTTGCCTAAATATTGTAGAAATTAGTCAGAAAAAGTAATGAAATGAAAAAGTATAGAAAAGTTGAAAAACCTCCCCCGGAAATTAAAAAAAAACATCCCTTTTTCTGAACAAAAAATGAATTTTCGAACTTCCTGCAGTTTTTATTGTAAATATTTCGTAGCTTTGAAATAAAATAATGACGAACATTATTAAAAAATATTGGCTACAAAATAAATGACATAAGGCACCCTTAGTGGTCAAAAACTACGCCTTTTAAATTTTTTATGTATGATGTATGAAAAAATATATAAAGATACCATGTATTATATGAATTGTTAATAAAACCCCTAAGATAGATTTAACTACCCCTAAACGTAAAAAAATTATATTTTCTCGTACAATACATACAAATAATTTTATTTTTATCTACAAATTGCAAACTGTCGTCAGAAAAGGTAAGGAAATGAAAATGTACAGAAAAGTGGAAAAACTACCCTCAGAAATTGAAACAATTTCATTTAAAATCTTATTTTTTATCTTAGTTTAAATCTTGTAACGTCAAATACTTCGAAAAATATAAATTTTCTAAATAATAAATCGAATTATTCTATTCGAAATTATGGAAATGATTGCATTAGAAGCTGTAAGAAGCTCAAGAATTAAATTTTTGTTTAAAAAAGGGTTGTTTTTTTACTTTTTGAGGGTAGGTTTTCCACCTTTCTGTATGTTTTCATTTTCTTACCTTTTCTGACGACAGTTTACAATTTTTAGGCAAAAATAAAATTATTTTTTTGTACTGCACGAGAAAATATATTTTTTTAGGTTTAGGAGTAGTTTATTCCAACTTAGGGGTGTTACTAACCATTCATGCAATACGTGGTATCTTTATATATTTTTTATACCTCTTTATAAGCATTTTTTATAGAAGTCTGTTACATTAAATAAGAAATCTCTCATAAAAAATTTAAAACGACGTAACTGCAATTTGCAACGATTAAAAGAAACGAAGTATTGAAAACACGATTTGGCAAAAACAAGCGAGACCAGAAAATTGACGACGAAAAATGGTCAATCTTAATGAAAGAAAGTATTTCTGAAAGTTTCGTCCTTATAAATCCCTCGGAACTCACCCCTTTTCTACCCCTAATACTTTAAAAATTCCTGAAAATTACCAAAAATTCGAAACCACGAATTTCTCGATGAAAAATAGTTTCAATTAACAAGAAGAAAGCCATATAAAGTTTTCAGCCCCCTAAACGCCTCGGATCTCACCCTTTTTCCAACCCTAATACTTAAAAAATTCCTGAAAACTACCCAAAATTCGATATTTTTTAATTGAAACTACTCTGCATTGAAAACTTCGTGGTCTCGAATTTTGAGTAGTTTCTAAGAATTTTTTAAGTATTATGGGTGGCCAAGGGGTGATATTCGAGGCGATTAGAGGACTGAAAATTTTATATGGCTTTCTTCTGGTCAATTGAAACTACTTTGCATCGAAAAATTCGTGATCTCGAATTTCGGATAGTTTCCAGGAGTTTTTTAAGTTTTAGGGGTGAAAAATGGCGTTTAGAAGGCTGAAAACTTTATATTTCTTTCTTCTTGTTAATTGAAACTACATTGATAGTGAAGCACCAGTCATGGAAATGTAGGTCAATGAAAAAGAAGCGAATTTTACTTTGAAACGTTTTGGTCCCAGTTTTGAGCCCTCATCAGTCAAATAGTGTCTGGTATAAAATCACAATATAAATGTAAAAAACAATGGTGGTAATTTAAAATAAGCTTAAGAAAAAAATATAAAATTAAATTAAAAACCAGGGGCAATAGCCCGGCATCACATTAGGGCGCGAGAACGAGTGAACAAGTTTTCAGTCACTCGTTTTCGCACCCTAATGTGGTGCCGGGCTATTGCCCCTGGTTTTTAATTTAATTTTATATTTTTTCTTAAGTTTATTTTAAATTACCACCATTTTTTTAATATTCATATTGTGATTTTATACCAGACAATAAACTCTATTTGACTGATGAGGGTCCAAAACTGGAACCAAAACGTTTCAAAGTAAAATTCGCTTCTTTTTCATTGACCTACATTTCCATAACTGGTGCCTCACTATCAATTTAAAAATAAAGGTGGAGACTAAACACGAAACAAAACTACATTGCATCGAAAAATTCGTGGTTCGAAGTTTAAGTAGTTTTTAGGAATTTTTTAAGTATTAGGGGTGAAAAAGGGGTGAATTCCAAGGGATCTAGAGGGCCGAAACTTTCAAAAATACTTTTTTTCATTGAGATTGACCATTTTCTGTCGTCATTTTTTTGGTTTCGCTTGTTTTTTACAAATCGTGTTTTTGGTGCTTCGTTTTGTTTTAATCGTTGCAAACTGCAATTACGTTTAAAAGAGGTAGTTTTTGACCAATAAGGGCGCCTTATGTCATCTATTTTGTAGCCAATATATTTTAATAATGTTCGTCATTATTTTATTTCAAATATACAAAATATTTATAATAAAAACTGCAGGAAGTTCGAAAATTCATTTTTTGTTCAGAAAAAGGAGTGTTTTTTTTAATTTCCGGAGGAGGTTTTTCAACTTTTCTATACTTTTTCATTTCATTACTTTTTCTGACTACTTTCTATGATATTTAGACAAAACTAGAAATTTTTTTATCAAACTTGTCAAAAAATACGATTTTTTTACGGTTGGGGGAGGTTTAACCCCCGTGGGATCCAATATCTCCATGTTCAAAAAATTTGAAAAAAATTCACAGTTGTTTTTCTACCAAATGGAAGCTTTTTGGGGGGTGATCCCACAAATCAAAGGAACTTCATTTTTTTAACCACCCTAATATATGTGTGTGTATTTGTATGGGTGATTGCCAAAAAGTTGATCATTTTAAGTCCCTATCATCTTTCACATACCCTGTGATTAATTATTTTTTTAAATATATCTAAGCAAAGGACTCATATCAGGGCACAATTTAGAAAAGTTCCAAAATTTTAGACGACTGCGTTTAGAAATTATAAATAAAAATGTTTGGAAAATGTCAGGTTACGCGATGTCCCAACTACAAATTTAAAATAGAAAATTGCTAAATAATATCAAAAATATTTTATTTAATAATTTAGGCTTATGAAAATCGATTGAAATTAGTTGCGAAAGATGATTATAGAGTGATACGTTGAATATTTTACAGTTAAAGATACGAAAAATCGCTCCAAAGTCTGTCCCCAAGTTTTGTCTCAGGTTGTACGATCTTGCTATTTTAAGATAAAACTCGAAGATCGTGATTCAAACTATTCAAAACGCGACTTAGATTGTTAATTTTAGGCTAACGAAGATTTTCATGCAGTTAAAAATCGATTTCTCACCAGTATTTCCAAATAGCAGTCAATAATAATCACTATTTTTGCACAATATGTTTTACAAAATGTCATATTTATCGAATTATTGATTCAAAATTTTATTAAACGAGAGGATATATTGAAGATGTGTAGTCAATATCAAATAAATCGCGCAATCACAGTTGCTTTTCATATTTTTAATAATTTTTACCTGTTTTTGGAATATTTTTAAAAGATTCTTCAAATGTTTATATTGTCAAAGTCGAATGTCATGCATTGCAAACTTAGTGACTTTTGAGGTTAGGGACGCCTTACTTCATTTTTTCCTCTCAAACTCCTCGAAAATGATTTCCATTCCTAAAGTTGTACACCGGTTCCTATGTATTCACATTACCTTAAAACATTCAGAACTCAAGTAAGACTCCTTACTTATTACGCTGAAACATAGGTATAGGAGTTATTTTCGTATAGAATTCATAACTATCACAAATATATTCCTTGATCTCTCTATTTTGTTTTTTCATACTCTCTTGGGTTGGTCGTCTGTAAAAAAACATATTTTAGGCGGCATGGAATAATAATTTTTTTTGGAAATTTTGTGGTCTAATATGGTCAACTTTTTGGCAATCACCCATATATATATATATATAGCTTGAAAAAATCGCAAAAATAGCCTTTTTTCGGGGGTCTAAAGTGGGATGATCGTTGAATTTCGTTCGGAATGAAATTGTTCACACTTCCATTTATAAAACGCTTGACATAGAAAAGTATTTGCTACGAAATACGAAGGAAATTAACTCTTGGACTAACTTTTTTCCAATTTTCCAATTCCTCCTTAAATTATATTCGAATACAAACAGAAATCAGCCAATAAATATCCAACCATGTGCAGTAATTTTTATAATATAGTAAATTTAATCAATTACATAGAGACTTCCTGATGTTATACACAAATTGGATGCTATTTACCTTGTTAAATATTTTTCCATTAAGCAAGTAAAGTGCAAATAAACGTCGTTGGTTGAGACCGTTTCATAAAGCTTCATTATAGGGTAATTGAATGTATAGCAGCATGACGATATAAGCTGAGAAAATACGTCGATTAATGTGTATTTATATATAAATGTGTGTATATACACGTGAAAGATACCACTGAAGAGAACCCTTTGTAAGCGGGTGATGGTACATATACGCGATGAGAAAGAAGCTTGAGCACAGTAGGTTGCTAATGACCATCGCTGCAGCCATTCTGCTTTGTCCAGAGGCTATTTCCCATCCTGTTTCCACTAGCAGCAACCCCATTTCGGTCTTCCCACCCCACCCAACCCCTGGCAGCACGACTGATAATTTTCTACGGACGGATCTCTTTCACTTTACATCCGATACCCCACGAATTTCATTCCCTCCTGTGGCTCGATAAACGAGTTCTGTTATTTCACCTATACCGGAAGTACGGTGTCCTCACGCGAACCATCAAAAGGGTGCTACGGACTATCCTAAAAAACAACACATCGCGGGGAATTATAAAAATTTTTTATCAATATTCGCCACTGACGAATCAATGAATAAAAGAGGGAAAATTTATTTCAGAGGTAAAAGAGCATTCCTACTGGTACCGTTGGGTCTATCTTTTTTTAAATCTATGTATATTTAATATTCATTCGTTAAAGGAATTTTGCATCGAACGATGTTTAATTTATTTGAAATATGCATTTAATTGAAGGGTCGTCGGGCAAAAGAGCGTAAGTCCCAAATTTCGGAAATTCGTTTTATTGTCTTAAATTAATTGTTTTGACCTAACTCATGTCCCTGTAGAAGATTATGGTCCAGTTCGATATGGAAGTGGGTCAGGGGAAGAAAAGCAGTGCATAAGGGCGTAATTGCCATGAGCCGCGTAGTGCATTTTGAGCCTTTATGGCCCAAAATATCATTTTGGAGAGTTGTGGCCTCACAAAAAAAGCATTAGTTGTACGAGAAAAGTATTTATTATTAAAAGTATTTATACATAATTCATTACAAGCTGAAACAGTTGAAAGAAATCATGTTTTTCTCAATGTCATCCTCGAAATCGATATTTGATAATTTTTTTCTCCAAAGTCGTTGCCTCTTTTAACCTGTTCTTTTCGCGATTCAATAGAGGTAAATAATAGCTCAAAACAAGTGTTACATTTTTTTTTTAATTCAAAAATAAAAAATTTATGCAGCTTTTTCTGTCAGGACCGGCGTTTTTTGGGGATGCGTTCTTTGACAAAGGTTTCCTTGGAGATGGTTGCTTTTTTCCAGGCGTTCCTTTCACGATTCAATAGAGCTAAGTAATAGCTCGAAAGTAATTTCTTGTTTTTTCTTTTTAAATTAAAAGCGTTAAAGTTAGACAGTTTTCTGTGCCTCCTGTAAAACTCACGTTTTGGCACTTACGCCCTTTTTCCCGACGACCCTTCATATCGTAATTTCATAATCCGATAATTATTTTTATTCATGATTTACAGATTTATTAATAAATTTATTTGATGTTCTTTTTTGGATAATAATTTGTTATGGATAACATAGAGGTCTGCGCCGACGTGACTTTGATCGGCGGCGGCGTTCAGGCTAAATTTGATGGGCGGCTGGAGGCGCGCCGGCGCGGCGCACAGTGTAGCTAAAAGAACTTTTTGTGGACAAAAGTCTGTCTACAAGACAATTTTCAATGGATTTTGATGATTTCTTTTCAAATGATCGTAGGGCTTCCAGGTTCAACGAATCGGTGCATAAAAATTCACTTTAACCAAAAAAAATTTTTTTTAAGCAACAAAATAAACAATATTTTTTTCCTAACTTTTCAGATATACCTTTTTTTTTAAGATCTTCAAATTGACCAAAGAAGAGTTTAAGTCAGTGTAATAACTATCTTGCAATAATTTCCAGTAGGTTAGAGTAAGAAACAAATTGTTTATAATGTTTTAAACAAATTAATGAACAAAAGTCATTTTCTCATGATTCGCAATGATTAGTTCTTTGAAATTCATAGTTTTTATATGAAATATGAGAGAAATTAATGCCTAATTGTGATTAGTGAAGAATAGCTGCTGTTTGACAATTATTTAAATAATTTTTATAAACAAATACATAGTTTTCGTATGTCACAATGAATATGCTCAATTTTTTTTGGATTAACCAAAAAAGTCTTGCCAAAGACTCCTTGCTGTCATTTTTTTCAAACTGACAACAACTATTAATTATTTATACACTATTTATAAACAAATTCACATTTTCAAAATTATTCCACGAATAGACCCATTTTTTGTTGCGAAACCAACTAAAAATGTATTGCCAGTGACTCCTAGCTATAATTTTGATCAAATTGATTGAAAATATTAATTATTTAAACAATTTTTATAAATAAATACACCTTTTGACCATTTTCTCCAGGATAAACTCCATTTTCTTAGCGAAATCAACTTAAAATATATTGTCAATGACTCTTTGCTATGATACTTTGCCAACGGACAAGAAACTACTATTCTTTTTGTATGACTGTTTGATAAAACATTAGGACCAAAAGCAGTTCAACTTTTCAGGAACACTCAAGATATTTTATGGAATAGATTATTCACATTTTCAGTTGTCGTCCAGATACGATACCCAATAAAAGGATAATTTGATAATTTAATAACCCAATAACCAAGAACCCATCACACCGTTGATTAACACATATAGTGTGACCTTGTTTTTTTCTTTATTAATGCCCTTAGTAAAACCATTATTGGGCAACGAAGATATTGTTATATGGGTTTTCGTATAAAGCGTAGCTTATTTTAGTTCTTATTCTAGTTATATTTAATATATTGCATTACTGCAGGAGAACACAGTCCGGAGACATTCGATTAAAAAATTTAACCTTGCATACCAGAGTTTTAGTTTATTCTGCAAAAAAATTATATATTTATCATGGAAAAATGGTCAAATTGTGAATTTTTTTAAAAATATTGTTTAAATAATCAACACTTTTTCTTAATTAGAAAAATATGACAAGAAGGAATAATTGGCGAGACATTTCTTGATGATACCCACAAAAAAAATTAATATTTATCATGGAACAATGGTCAAACTGAGAATTTGTTTATAAATATTGTTTAAATAATCAACAGTTCTTTTTAATTGAACAAATATGACAAGAAGGAGTTATTGGTAAGACATTTCTAGTTTAATCCACGAAAAAAATAAGCCTATTCATGCAAAAGTGCCAAAAATGTAAATTTGTTTATAAAAATTGTTTAATTAATTAACTGTTTTTGTCAATTGGCAAAGTGTCATAGCAAAGTATCATTGGCAAGATATTTTTAGTTGATTTCGCTAAAATAATTGAGCTTATTTTTGGAAAAATGGTAGAAATGCGCATTTGTTTATAAAAATTGTTTAAATAATTAATATTTTTTATCAATTTGAACAAAGTTACAGCTAGGAGTCACTGTCAATTGGTTCCGCAAAAAAATTGGGCCTATTCGTGGAATAATGTTGAAAATGTGAATTTGTTTATAAATATTGTTTAAATAATAAACAGTTGTTGTTAATTTGAAAAAAATGACAACATAGAGTTTTGGCAAGACATTTTTGGTTGATTCTGCAAAAAATTGAGCCTGTTCATTGTGACATACGAAAACTGTGTATTTGTTTATAAAAATTGTTTAAATAATTATTATTTTTTATCAATTTGAACAAAGTTACAGCTAGGAGTCACTGTCAATTGGTTCCGCAAAAAAATTGGGCCTATTCGTGGAATAATGTTGAAAATGTGAATTTGTTTATAAATATTGTTTAAATAATAAACAGTTGTTGTTAATTTGAAAAAAATGACAACATAGAGTTTTGGCAAGACATTTTTGGTTGATTCTGCAAAAAATTGAGCCTGTTCATTGTGACATACGAAAACTGTGTATTTGTTTATAAAAATTGTTTAAATAATTATCAAACAGCAGCTATTCTCAACTAATTGCAATTAGGCATTACTTTCTCTCAAATGTTACATAAAAACTATGAATTTCAAACAATTAATCATTGCGAATCACGAGAAATTGGCTTTTGTTCATTAACTTGTTTAAAACATTATAAACAATTTTGTTCCTACTCTAACCTACTGGAAATTATTATTAAATAGTTATTACATTGACTTAAGCTCTTCGTTGGTCAATTTGAAGATCTTAAAAAAAAGGTACATCTGGAAAGTTAGGAAAAAGTAATGTTTATTTTGTTGTTAAATAAAAAATTTTTATTTGGTCAAAGTGAATTTTCTGCACCGACTCATTATACCTAGAAGCCTTACGGTCATTAAAAAAACCATCAAAATGCATTGAAAATTGGCTTGTAGACAGACTTTTGTCCACAAAAAGTGCCTTTGGCCACACTGTGCGGCGTTCAGGCTTTTGATGGGCGGCCCGGCCGGTGGCGCGTCGACGTGACGCTGTTCTCAATTTTCGGCTAATTAAGTTCTTGAGAGATCCCTGGAGTCCGATTTTTAAAAAAATTTCTTTTATTTACTTTATTTAAATATAACTTTGAAAAAAATTGAAAATTTTAGATATTATTGCTTTAATAATACTTAGTTAATTCAAAATGATTGATACTAGTGTGTAATCAATAAATAAACGTTCGCGAATCATAACTTGATAGTTTATTATAAATAAATAATTTGTTACTAAAAATTGTGTTGTATTGTTATTTTTGAATGATTTTGAATATTCGTGATTTTCGTTTTCAATCCAATTCAAAGTAATATTCAAACATTAAAAAATAAAAATAAATATATTTCTTATTGTTATAAACAAATTTTATAAACAAATGCGCAGTTTGAGCAATTTTTAAGAGTTTGAGGTACTTTTTTTTAAAACGTGCTTTGTTTGACTTTGCAGTGATACTTCAGTAAACTGTATTGCCATTTCATTACAAATGTGATTGTTTTAAACAAATATCATAAACAAATGCCCAGTTGGAGCAATTTTTGAGTGTTTGAGGCACTTTTTTGAAAATATCTTATTGTTATAAACAAATTGTATAAACAAATGCACCGTTTGAGCAATTTTTAAGAGTTTCAGGTACTTGTTTTGTAAACGTTCTTTGTTGGGCTTGCTAATATTACATTAATACAGCTCGGTGTTATTATAGGATAAATATCAAAAACATCTTAATTTTCTTTAAGTAATAGTTCCTGAGCAAAGCACGTTTACAAAAAAGGTACCTAAAACTCTTAAAAATTACTCAAACTGTGCATTTGTTTATAAAATTTGTTCATAACGATCACAGTTGTTATGAAATAGCAATATAGTTTACTGAACCATAACTGGCAAGTCAAACAAAACACGTTTTTTAAAAAAAGTAACTCAAACACTCAAAAATTGCTCAAACTGGGCATTAGTTTATAAAATTTATTTATAACAATAAGAAATATATTTATTTTCGTTTTTTAATGTTTTAATATTACTTTAAATTGGATTGAAAACGAAAATCACATAATAAATATCCAAAATCATTCAAAAATCACCTACCATTGTTTATACTAATACAATCGTTAGTAACAAATTACTTATTTATAATAAACTATCAAGTTATGCTTCGAGAACGTTTATATATCGATCACACACTAATATTAATCATTTTGAATTAATTACGTGTTATTAAAGCAACAATATCTTAAATTTTACCACCTTTTTCAACTTTATGTTGAATTGTAGCCGGAATCATATTTTGAACATTTTTTCGACATTTTGCTCCACTGTGCGGCGTTTATATCGGCGCGAGGTACTAAAACGGTCTGTTTTATAATTTATGTTATTGTTTGCAGATAGGAAGAAGATAGAAAACAAAATTTATTTATAAAATTTAATAAATATTTAAAAACAATCGATAAATAATATGAACAATAGTTCCCGGTTTCCAGGTCAAGTTGCCACTCTGTTTATCGGTTGAGAAATTCGATATCTGCGCAATAAATTAATTATACGCGCCATCATAAGTTACAATGGTTACATTTAATTTGCACAAGCTTGAGCATTCTTTTGTAGCCAATTTGGACTCTCATTGGTCTTATAATAGTAGCTATGTGTAATAAAGTTTTCATTTGCGGCATTGGTTAATTAGTTTATTAATCAAATAATTAATAAAGATATCTGTTTCTATCCGAGATTTTATTTAATTATGACGTGATTGTTGCTTCACTAAAAACGGATTATACCACCGATTTTTAATTATTTTATATTCATTTATATTTTATACATTTCTTTCGGTCTGAAATTTATTTTGAAATCATTTTTGTTCTTTGGAAGATCCCTTTAGCGGAATTTTTGCAAAACCCCATTTATACTACTGAATGCCTGATAAAAAGTTGGCTGTACTACTTATTTTATACAATCTCGTTTCCCTTCTCAATTATTTTCAATTAACTTTAGATATTTATAATTTATAATTTTTTTCGGCCTCAAAGTTATTTTAGAATCATTTCTGTTCTTTAGCAGATCCCTTTAGGGGAATTTTTTGACAAAAACTCATTTATGCTACTGAATGCCTGGCTAAAAATTTGCTAAACTACTTATTTGATACATTCTTTTTTCCTCTGTCAATTATTACGTTGAAATTTCTTCTGATTGTCATGAACTAAACTTTCTCAAAAGGAATCATGTGACCAAAAAGTGCATAATATCACTGATTCCTTCGATTTATATTTTATAACTTTTTCTGCCTCGTTATTATTCTGGACTAATTGTTGTCCTATATAAGTTCTCTCTTTTTTTTAAAATGATTTTTCTATTAAATTTCCTACTTTAGAAGAGTTATCTAAATAAAAAATGCCTCTAATACTTCTAAGCTGCTCGAAATTGATTTACACTACTGATTTTTAATTAATTATACAGTTATTTATATTATATACGTTTTTTTGTCCTCAAAGTTATTTCGGAATTATTTTACGTACTTTGGTAAAATTGTCAAAGTTATTTCGGAATCATTTTACGTACTTTTGAAGAATTGTCTGACCAAAAAGTACCTCTAATTTTCCTTGTCTGCTCAAAATTGATTTATTCTACTGATTTTTAATTAAATATACAGTTATTTATATTTCATACTTTTTTTTTGGTTTCAAAGTTATTTCGAAATGATTTATTTTCTTTAGAAGCTCCCATTAGGGGAATCGTCTGACAAATACTCTCTCATACTACTGAATGTCTGACTAAAACTTTGATAAACTACTTATTTTATACATTCTCTTTTCCTCTGTTAATTATTACTTTGAAATCCTTTCTAATTGTCACGAACTAAACCTTCTACGAAATCCTTTTTTGTAAGCGTGAGTAGCCTGCTTGGATTCATTTTTAAATTTAACTCTTATTTTTAAAAATAATTTCTAAAATCTAGAATATTTTATTGTATTTCTTTAAAAAAACTTGAAAAAAAAATTTGGATCAAGAAACCGCGTTTTCTTATTCGCATATTTAAGAAAATAGGTTTTTTTATCAAGTGGATTATGTTTAAAATCTAAAATATTTTATTATTTATAAATGAATATTAATTATTTATAATTCTTTTATTTCGTTAAAGAACATTTAAAAAATTTGGATCAAGGAACCGCGTTTTCTTATTCGCATATTTGAGAAAATTTGTTTTTTTATTAAGTAGACTTATTACTGAGATCAAATAAATGGCGTTTTTAAAAACAGACAAGAAAACACATTTTCCTGATTTAGGATTTTTTTTTCCAGTGAATCCTTAACTTTAATGTCTAATTTTCCATCTGGATTCCCCGACCCTAATTTCGTCAAGCTTTAAAGAACCTGAGAAGCATCCTGCAACATGAATATTTATACTGCGCCATAAAATTGAAGCCAGTGTTGTAAAACTAACGATAATTTTACAACTGCACTTCACTCCTACTACACAAGCCTAAAACTTGTACTCAGCAAAAGAAAGGTCAATGTCTAGCCTTTTTGAACTTTCCCACATTCCTCCTGTCTCTCAGTTCGCGTCAAGTATCCTTTCGCGAACAAGTCAGCGAAAGGATTTAATTAGATGCGTATTTTTCACCCCTCAACCCTCCTCGTTCTCTGTTTCCTTGGCTCTTACTTTTCCTATCTTCTTCCATCTAATTTCCTCTCCCTTGCTCTCGCAACTTCCTTAGCCTGTCACGCGTCAAGTCGAAGAACGCACTCGAGATATCAGGAGAAAGAAGCTTCCCTATTTACTCGGCGATTCATAAAAGACTCGAGCGATTCGACACGATTGCTCGACTTCTCGTTAATAACCGTGGGGGAAAATAATGGAGGCTTCGAGACCTTCCATCAACTGTTATAAAGAGAAAGATTTTCCATTTCCTTCTTTTTCAGGACAGGCATAATTGGACGAAGAAATACGAGACTTGGCAAGGACCTCTTCGGTTACCGTTGCCCTGTCATATAAAAATGATTCATTGCTGGAAAACTTTCGTGTTTCTCTCCCCGTTAGAATATATTTCTGACAAACATGACACCAGATTTCAATTTGAGAAAAGATCGTTCTTTTTCATTTACGTCTTACTTTAAATCTCATTATAATTTTTAGTAAAGAGTGACCTTGCTATAGGAAACTGTGAGAGAAATAATTTTCCCAGGCTCTTGCTTAGTGATCGAATTCGGGATAAAATGTGAAGTGGAGGTTCTCAGAGAGCAATTTAAGGTAAAATTCGGAACACTCGAAATTATCCGCTTCTTGAGTCCCAATTCCAGGGGAAATCCTTCGCTTATAGCACAATGGCTGGTGGCAGGAAATGTCTGATTAAAGCCTGGGAAAGGAAGAAAGGCAGGGATGAATGAAGAGAGAAAGGAAAAGAAAACTGGATGTGCACAAACCCAGTTCATGGTACATTTCCATTTCGAGCGGTAAATCAAAGAGGTTAAAATTGGCAACGAGAGCATTCGTTCTAACCCAGCCAGAGAGATCAAGGAGTGCATTAGTTGCGTTTGACATTGAGTGTCAGCTGCAGCTGCACGTGCGAGCGTGCGAATGTTCACGACATCTTCTGCAAACGGTAAACAGAAGAGACCGCGACGGAAGTTGTACGACAAAGTCTTTAATAGTTGCCGAACACCTAAAGCCAACCTACTACGCTTTTCCACTCGATTCATCTCAATTATAGTATTCCAGTATACAAATTCAATCTGAAATATTCAACCTTGAATATTAAGATGGTCCAAATTTTTTTTCCGAATATCGCCCCTAAATTTGTTCGAATCCACAAAAAAATAAATCCGTTTAAAAAAAAAATCATAATTAGAGGTTCTGCAAGCCCCATGAAGTTTAACACGTATTTCCTATAAGAAAAAAATACGTTTTTGTAAATTTTATTCATAATCGTGTGAAATAGGTGAATCGAGTTGAAACTCAACATTTCTCTGTAACATTAGACGTAGAAGACGAATCAAAAATTACTTTTTGAATATCACTTCCATAAGGCTGTTTCATGGGGACCCAAAAAAACCCCATGAGTGAAAAATAGGGTTTTGAGAGTTTTTGGCGCTAATTATGATTTTTCTGCTTTTTTTTCATACAAATTGTTTCTAATACATAAAATACTACTTTCTACTGATAATTAGATGTTTACATAAATTGTTGAAACAATTTATTATTGTTTATAGTAATTTTCTCTTCAAATAGAATTAGAAAGTCGCGGTTTTTTCCGAATTTTACAACTTGTTTTCAACTTTTCAGTTGAAGCGAGGCAATAATCAATTAAAGTAAACTAAAGTAATTTTTTAAACAAGTTATTATTATTTATAACAATATTCTCTTGGAATAATGCTAGAAAGTTGCAGCTTTTTCTAAAATTTTCCACTTTTTTCCACTTTTCAATTATAGAGAGGTAATAATTAATTCAAGTTAACAAACATAATTGTTTAAACAGATTATTTTTGTTTATAACTATCTTCTCCTATATTAATGCTAAATAGTTTCGGTTTTTAATGAAATTTTTAACTTTTTGTCGACTTTTCACTTAGTGAGGTAATAATTAATGCAATTTAACAAACATAATTGTTTAAACAATTTATTATTATTTATAGCAATATTCTCTTAGAATAATGCTATTCCGCTATATTAACGCTGGATAGTTGCGGTATTTTCTGAAATTTTTAACTTTTTGTCCACTTTTCACTTAGTGGGGTAATAATTAATGCAAGTTTACAAACATAATTCTTTAAACAATTTATTATTATTTATAATAATATTCTCTTAGAATATTGTTATATTGCTAGAAGTTGCGGTTTGCTAGATTTATTATATTTTATTTATATTATTTATATT
>JBAGKK010203933.1:0-22366 GCA_037177015.1 Euceroptres primus | reverse complement strand
ACTTGTAAAAAGAATATGTCCAAAATATATGTACGGGATGTAATTCCTCCCCATGTCCGATAAAAACTCGAATAATCTCAATCAGAGAATTACTCGTAATAAATCAAGAGCGCTTTCCGAAACCTTGAAAAATTCAAAAAGACCAAAAGGAAAAGAGGAAGATCCTTTTTCTGATAGTTTAAAGGTGGTTCATAGTCCATGCAAAAGTACACCTCATGAAGATTTAGGGGCAGGCAGAAAAAATTTTTCCAAAACCGCGAGAAATATTTCAAGTAGTACTGAGGATTGTCTGGAATTAGAAGAAATTAATTTACGACGGAAAAAAGTAACGAAAAAACTTAGTTTCGAGATTAAAGGCTCTCCTTCTCTCAATCATTTGGAAAAGTATCGAGACGGCAGTGGAATTATTAGTTCTAGTCATTATAATGCAGAAAAGTCACTGTCGGAAGTTGATGAAGATACTTTTAGTCCAATAAATTCAACTATCATTCATGGAGAAAATTCCTTATCCTTTCTAGATCGCCGGCCGTAATGAAAGCACACGAAAAATTTTACACACACTGCTGAGGTTCCTTTTGTGAATCCCAAAGAAACTTCTGAATTCAAGTCCAATAATAACACAAACCGATTTGAAAATCCTAAAAAATTTCAACCCGTCCAATACCAGGTTTACATAATTCAGGATCTGTACATCAATCCAGCATAACCATCCCGACTAATCAGCAAGTCTCCCACCGTGACGCGCTAGAAATCATCCTCATATTTGACGAATTGCAAGAGACCAGGTCGCATGCTTAAAGATTGTCGACGTAGAGAATTTAATAATAGAAATCGTAAATCATAAAATTTTCAGAAACCACCCGAGGACTTGGGAAACAAGCGTCGACGTCTTAAAATTGGAAGCATCCGAACCAGATAATGACAAACCAAAAAAAGTACATCTGTAGTGAATTAACAAAAATTTTCATTTAAGCGGAGAAAGAATAATCCTCTCAATTTTAGTTAATACTTCTGGATTTAGAAACACTGTGCGTATGATTGTTGACACAGGTGCTGGTTTAACTATTTCAAAAGAACATGTAATTGAACCTTCAACACCAGCGAATAAATTGAAAACACTTCGTTTAACTGGGATTAATAAATATCCTGTTCACACGTTAGGTTAGGTTAAAATCGAAACTTTTGGCTATTTAACAACCTTCCATATTATTCCTGAAGAAGTTCCAGTGGATGATGGTGTCGTTTTAGGGTCACAATATTTTGAGGATAATGAGGTGAAAATCAGTTATGAAAATAAATTTTTAGAAGTGAATGAAAAGCAATATCTATTCACGACTAAGGACACTGTCATCCTTTCTGCAAGGTACATATCCGACTTTCATTTAATTATTAAATATTCGGATAAAGAAACAGGATATATTCCACAGTTATCTGTAGGATCAGGAATATTTTTGGGAAATGCTACAGTTACAAATAGACAAGGGAAATCATATGTGAAAATAGCTAACAGTTAAACTGATCCGTTAGAAATTCAAATTCCAAATTTTGGAATTCCAAATTCCAAAGTTCCGAAATTCTTATAAATTTCGAGGAACTAAGTGAACAACGCTTCCATACAAGAAAATGAATTAGATGTAATAAGATCCACAGAAGAAATATTTAATGATTTCATAAATTCGGAAAAATCTTTTAATCTGAGTAACAAAATTTTTAATACGACTTGCAACAAAAGAATGGAACAAATTAAGGATTTACTTCGTTTAAATCATTTAAATTCGGAAGAATTAGAACTTGCTAAAACGTTAATCGATAACAGCGCGGATAAATACCATATTCCGGAGGAACGACTCAGCGCTACCAGCGTTCTCTAGCATAGGATTCCGACAACCCACGACCAGCATATTTTCGCGCACCACCGATTTCCGCCCTTGCATAAGGAATAAATACTTTGACAGACTAATGAACTGTTAGAGAATGAAATCAACAAGTCGTCGCACTCTCCTTATAACATTTCTGTCTGGATTGTTACAAAGAAAGCGGATCCTCACGGAATTAAAAAATAGTGTGTTGTTTTAGACTTTCGAAAATTAAATGAAAAACAATAACTGATTTTTTCCCTCTCCCCAATATTCATGAAATTTTCGAACAGCTTGGGAATGCGCAATATTTTGCAGTATTTGATTTAGCATCGGGTTGTCACCAAATTAAAATAAGTCTTTAAGACTCTCACAAAACAGTGTTTTCTACTCCGTAAGTTCATTATGAGTTTGATAGAAAGCCATTTAGACTCAAAAACGCACCCGCATGTTTCCAACGTCTAATGAATATTGCCTTATCAGGATTAGTTAGCACTGATTTATTCGTATATCTCAATGATATTGTTATTTGTGCTAATTCTTTGGAAGAACATAAGCGAAAGTACGATACACTCATGGAGCGGTTACGAAAAGCGAATTAAAAATTAAAAACCGGATAAATGTGAATTTCTACGAGCAGAAGTCGTTTATCTAGGTCATATCATTGACAAGGATGGTGTACGTCCAGACCCTAAGAAAACTGCGGCGTTAATAAAAATTCGGGTTTCGAAAAATGTCAAGAATATCAAACAATTTTTAGATCCAGTCGATTATTATCGTCGATTTATAGAAGGATTTTAATGGAAAACAGCATTCCTAACACAATTATTAAAAAAGAACGTACCATTTAAATGGACAGAAAAATAACAAGAAGCATTTAATATTTTGAAAAATGAACTTTGTGAGGAACCATTATTGCAGAGAGCAGACTTTGATAAACCATTTATTCTCACGACCGACGCTTGGGTCATGCGATAGGCTGAATCTTATCACAAGGGAAAATTGGAAAGGACCAGCCTATAGCATACGCATCGAGAACTTCAGATAAACATGAAGAAAAATGTGACACATATAATACGGAAGCTTTGGCAATTGTGTACAGTGTCATGTATTTTCGACATTATCCTTACGGGAGAAAATTCAAAATTGTCACAGATCACAAACTTTTAATCTGGTTTCAAAATTCAAATAATCCATGCTCGAGTGTAACTAGATGGAAATTAAAATTAGTAAAATATGATTTTGAAATGGTTTACATGACAGGTAAAGTGAATATTAATGCTTATGCATTATCAAGAAATCCAATAATCGTAGAAGGAATGTTCAACTTTAAGTATTTGTCGGAAAAAATGCCCAATTACAGAACTGTCTGAAATTCAATCAGCATAAAAAGGACACTGAGATCTATAAACTGTAAAATTAAAATGAAATCGTGCATTTAAAAACCGCAATAATTAACATTGAAGTTAGTATTTTTTGCGCGTTCTGCCTATACCTAACACAGAAAAAAGAAAAGTACAAGTAAATAAACTCTTGTCACGACTAAATGTTTTTAACACAATTGCATTGAAAACTATTTAAAAGTAAAGGGCAATATTATGAATATTGTAAGTGAATAACGGATCATTTTCTGTTGATAGTTTCCGCAAAAAATCAAATCATAACAACAAATTTGACGTAATTTTTCGTGCGCGAGAGAATGAGTTGCAGCTTTGTGGCAACACTGCACTCTCCCTCGCTCCCCGCTTCTTGGTAAACTGGTGCACGTTTAATGCTGTCTGTTGCAGCGACTTGCATTGGCTTGCGAAAAGAATACAGATGCCCGTCGTAGACTTGATGCGCAACGTTGCCGCGATCACTTCTACGGCCGTTGCATAGTAGTAGTGCGCATGCGCGTATACAATCTGTGAGAGTTTGGGTACAGAACTCAACTGTACGCTAGTAAAAGTTTCGTTGCACCGCTAAGGCATCACCGTGCCACTCGAAGGATCCAGGTAGGCCGAACTTTTGGCTGTAACAGCCTGCCGACAAATACCTTAACCAAAATAGGACAACCACTACGAGAACTAAACAAACGCCTGAAAGTTCTAAAGAAGAAACTTTATCTGATGAATATAAGGAATCGGAAGGAGAAGAAAGTGAAATCGATTTAATGTGTTATGAAGTTGACTATAGGACTATTGGAGAAGATTCAGGAACGAGTACTGGGAACGACGTTAAAATAATAAATAGTGAGACAAATTCATCTGGAACCATAAAATTGATCGTGCTAATTTTGACAACGTTAGTAAACTTGATTCCAAGTATTTCAAAATCTGAGAAAGTTGAGGAAATAGAGCTAATCAAGGACCAATTATCCCAAGACTCTGGGAAATCTGTATCGAAGAATCCAAATGAAGTAAAAATTAATGCTGTTACAAGAGGAATATTACGGAATCAAAGATATCAAGAAAGTAATCAAACTAAATTTAAGTCTATAAGAAAAACAAGAAACCAAAGTCAAGAAGAAGATGACACTAGAGAATTGCGAAATCGGAAGAATCGAGAAAATGGTAAATATGAATATTTAGACACGGAGAAAAATGGAAGTCAAAAATAGAGTCTACAATGCTGATAGTCCAGTAACTGATTACTGAACTCGAATTACAGAAAAAATTCGAGTTAAAAGTTCTGTGTTGTATAACATTCCCGTAGTATTTATGAGAGCAGAGTAGAAGGCACAGAGAGCTGAGCGCTCCTAGGATGAGTGCATGGACAGTTCAGTAACTTTCCCCGTGCTACGCGTGGATCGTGCGCTCGAAGTTCGAAAGTGATTCCACAACACTACTGTATTACTCGTTATCTAAATATAAGTTAAATAATCAACCCACACATTATTGCCACTAAAAAACTTGGTGATCAGTGGTAGAAATGGGATACTCAGTCTAAAATAAATCAAGGAATTCATTTCCACGTTGTCCCATCTTGAAGAGATTAATGTGCAAGTATTAAGAATGGGAGGCTCGAAACAGATGATGCAATGTCATGATTAATTTGCAAAAAAAGTTGTTTTATATATTATCACTACCTAAAACTATCTAAACTTAGGCCTAGCGCACGCACTAACCACCTGAGCTATCGAACTGCTTGGATGGTGTCGATAGTTAGCCCGATGTAACTGAGGAATATATTTAAATTGAAATTTGGAAAATTATTGTTTGCAAGAGAATTTTTTCATATGAAAGTTTTATGTTATTATTTTAAACCTAATAATAACCATTCAGAGGTATAATAGAATGTAATCACAAAAATATTCAAATAATTTGTGATTTCTGTTCAAATTTTGAAGTTCCAAAATTTAAAGCATTTATTACTTTTACTTTTATTAACTTTAGAATCTTTGTATTGTAATTAAATACTGTCAATTTATCTGTAATATTTGTCATGTTTGGCATAATCGAATAAAAAATATTCAAAATTCAATAAGATTTTCCAATAATAGAATAATAGGAAACTAATATTAATAGAAAACTATGTTCCAATAATAGAAACAACAAAAGAATCTAATGATTCCACCTACTACAAATAATTTATCTGAACATTCAAGTTGAAAAATTCTTCCATACAAAAAATACTTGAACCTGAAGTATTCTAACATGAAAGTTGAATGTGAACATTAAACCGAAGGCTATATTAGCTAAAATTAGAAGAAATAAATCGTAAAAATAAAAAATATTCATTTATTTTTATAATATTTTGCTGAAAACTAGTATTTATTTATAAATTTGTATAGAATATTAGAATACACGTTATTTTTGAATTTTTCTTGACCTTCTCTGCTCAAAGTTCCACTTTGAGATATAACGTATAATAAATTACGAATATAGAAAAGTGAAGTAAAGAGTGATTTTTAAAATAATTTATTTTTATAGTTGAACCATGTTTAAAAAACTTAGGAACTACGTAGAATGACGACATGGCGCGAACTCTTGAAGTACCGGCGAGCTCATGCTTTCTGCCTCTATCAACAGGTTTGTGACTGTTAATAGAGAAAGAAAGCATGCCGAGGCTACAATCACGCTAGAAGTGGGAAACACAATAATCACAGAAGAGGGAAGGGTGTTTTCTGCAGTTAAAATAAATAATTATTTAAAAATGCACACGAATGTATGAAAATGGTATAACTTTTGATTTCAGGCAAGAAAAAAATGTATAACACGTATATATTCTAATTAACAGTTTATTGAGCCAACTGTTAATTAGAATATATACGTGTTAAACATTTTTTTCTTTCCTGAAATCAAAAGTTATACCATTTGTATACATTCTTGTGCATTTTTAAATAATTATTAATTTTAATTGCAGAACTTGTTTTTTAAATCAATTTTGAAGTGTGCGCCAACTACGACCAACCAACGCGTGGCCCTAGCGCAAGCGCAGTAGCTCAGGGAGCCAACATTGGCATCATTGCGCACATTACTTGAGAACGTACATTATAAGCTGGAACGCCTGAGAAACATTACTAAACTGCTCAGGACAGAGTGCTGCTGCCGCTTTTCAAAGACAACTTTGCATTAATTAATAAAACTTACTTTTCTCACTATGACCAACTACTACTCCAATTACATTCAATCTCGGTAGCACAATAATATTTACTTTTGGGTGAAGGAAACATTAATATTTGGAAACATTACTGATTTATTTAGAATCGATTTCCGTATTCTTGCACTCTTTTCTAGAACAGAAGTTATATGTACGGAATTCGTGTTATCCTAACCAAACCGACGATTTCCATTTTTCTCCGTGGATAATAAGTCGGAAAAAAGAAAATTCAACAAATCTACGAAAACTTAGAAGTCATAAAAATAATAAAAATAAATCTGAATGTGAAAATAGTTCTGAAGATTTAAAGTCGGGAATGGCAACACTGAATGAATTAACACAGTTTGAGGATTGTAACGTAAAGTCACAACGGGGCCCTTATTCCTTCCGGCACGAACCTAGTTCGGAAGGGATGAGGCCCAAAGTTTGGCGATCGGGGTCGACGAATCTCGAACTAGGTCAGCAAGTCGTCGACTGCCGATCGCCACTCCTTAAAACTTTACCGTTCTGTAAGTAGACCGCTCTTTGCCTCTCCCGTTCGAAATACGTGTGTGTGCTGTGCCCGGAGAAGACCACGGGGTTCCAGGAGAAAACAATCCGCCCGCTCTGAACCGTCCGAGTTCTCTACAACGTCACCGTTCTTACAAAACCGTCGCTGGGCTGAAGCCTCAGTGTGACACAATAAAGCAACCATTTCCAAACGGTCACTCGTTATTGACTGCACCTTTTCTCAGCGTCCTGATGCCAAAATTTCCCTTCTTAATTGTAGCCAGTTTCGGGCGACCGGCCTCAAAGTAGCGCCCAACATTACCCACATTTTCCCAAATTTCCATGTTTGCTTGCTGTGAAAAGGAATTATGAGACATTTAAGACAGAAGGTATATATGTGAAATTTGGTAATATTATTCTATGACTATAATTGTTAGAATAAGAAGTGCGCGGAAGTCCAGGAGATAGAAAAAAATCTGCTTTTAAAATTTTAAATCAGAAAATTGAGAAAAAATCGCGAATAAAAGTTAGATTTACGAGCAAAAAGAAAAGAATAGTAAGGAAAAGTGACAGGTCGGAATGAGAAAAATAGAAAGTGAATTTTGTAGATAAAATAGGCCGGAAAAAGGCAAAATTAAAGAAACACCGTTTTAGAAATATCGTTAAATTCGAAAAGTGAAAGTGACGCGATTACGTTATTTCACCAAAGCGTTACGCGAACAAAACAACACGTGCGTGGAACTACCCTTGGTCAAGATCAAGGCCAAGCGTGTTTTCACATTTCGCTCGTTCCTTGACGATTCTAAAGAAAAGTACGCTGTTGCTAGGGAGGTAGAATTCACAGGCAAATAATTTGGAATAATTTGAAAATTATATGGAAGTAAATTTAAAGAATTTCTGAAGTGAAATGGATGGAATGGGGAAAGAGAAATATTAAGAAAGGCAAATTAATGAAATTAAGGTCGGGAAAAATTAAAACAGTGAAAATGTCCGATCAAGTGCAAAATAGGAGAGAAGAAAGGGGAGGTAGGCAAATAGATAGAGAGTTAGAAATTAGAATACCAGAAAACGAAAGAATTCGAATAAGTCCAATAGATCTGTCGCAAAGTGTAGACAGATCTTTAAGTTCGAATAGTAAGCTAGGCAGAGGAAACTCTCTGCAGCAAGTACAGCTGAGTACCCCCACCCGAGACAATCGCGCGAGATTCATCTCCACGTACCCCCCCCCCACTTCAAATCAGCTACCACCGAATTCACAATTTGGTGTAGCGACAAACCGAGTCCCAAAAATTTCACGTTAGGCCCAAAAAATTGGGAAAATAATGAAAGTGATTCAGGTCTTTTAGAGTCAGGAATTCTTGAACTCCAAGAATTAATAACTCAGGGAAGAGAAGTCTTAGAAAGTAATAACAGATTTAAAAACGTAAATTACGAAAATAGCTAGAGTAGAATTGAAACGATCTCAAAAATAGTCTTAGAGCAGGAAAAAGGTGACAGTCCTAAGGGAAATCAAACTTACGAAGTAGATTCCTTTTTAAACACAAATGCGCGAGTTATAAACAATTTAGAAGAACTAGTTGCTTATGACGAATTTTTATGTAAGGAAAGGAATGAATTAAGATGAAAGCGCCAAATGCTCCAAAAAGACAATAGGTGGTCGGAGTTTAATAGAAAATCAGCGGAAAAAGGAAATGAAAATAGACACCAATTTAATAATGAACGAAGTGTACACCAAACAGTGCATTTCAACACAGAAAATGATAAAATTAGGGAGAATCCAAATAGGGAAATAGAAAACGAAGAAAGATTTAAAAATGAGTTTAGGTGGCCCGAACCTGGAAATCGCGATAAGAAAAGTGACAGTAGACAGGACATTGACCGTAGGTATGACGCGTACGGTTCAAGGCCGTTTAACAACTGGCAAGAAAGGGAAAGAAGAATAGGAGATGGAAATAGAGTAGAGAATAATAATAATTCTGATAAGGAAATAAGAGATAACAGAAATTTAAGATCACGTAGGTCAAATCAAAGATCTACACTTGTACAAAATAATAGTAGTATAGATAATATTAGATGGCCAGATGATAGACAATCCCAAATTAGGAATATCCCTACCCAAAATTTTGCGAATATTCCAGCAGCACATTTTCCGTTTAGAATGATTCAAACCCCTTTTCAAATAATGTCTAATTGGCCATTTAAATTCAGGAATAGTAAAGATGATAGCCCAGTACAATTTTTAGACGAATTATACAGATTCAAACGAGGATATCAAATTACTCATTTTGATATCCTAGAAAATTTAGACGCGGAATTATCTGAAGAAGTTCTCGAGTGGTGCCGTGTCACAAGATATAATTGGGATACATTAAACGATTTTAAAAAAGATTTTAATTAAGTTTATATAGATGAAAAATTTTTGGAGGAAATATTAAATAAAATAAAGTTTTGTAATAGAAAACATGATCAAGACATTCATTCATTTTTAAAAGAGGTCAGGAAACTTTTTGCAAAATTACATTCCAGAAAAATTTTAGAATGGGAATTAAGAAGAACTTATGAAAATTTGAGATTAGAATATAAATTGTATATTAAAAAGAATGATTTTGCAAATTTGGAAGAATTAGAAAATTTGGGAAAGGAATTTGAAACGGAAATTGTTAAATCAAAAATTAGAGGACAAGTTTTAAAAGTTTCGGAAAATAAAGATTTAAAGAAAAATCAAAATAATAATCAGAATCAGAATAATGACGGATACGGTAACACTCAGAGGCAAAATCAAAATCAAAGAGACAATTCAGGACAGAGTAGAGGTTAGTATGGTAGAGGAAATTATCGAGGCCGATTTCAAAATTGTAGAGGTAGTGGTTAACGGTCGTTCAAACTATAACCCATTAATTTCGATGATAAGACAATTATTATATCCGAGAGGAAGAAGTTACTTTAATAATCAGGATCAAAGTCGAACCGACTGTAACGTTTCCGCTAGACGAAAACATAAAAGAAAGTGACTCAAAAGCGGAACCAAATAAAAAACCAAATTCGGGAAAGGCTAATTCGAATCAAAAAAATGCAGACGCGCGTTCAAGTGCACAGAATGTAGCGAATTCTAATTCTGGAGAAGAAGAGAATAGGCAAGCTGGTGATAATCAGTAAAAGAATACTTTTTATTTTTGTGGTAAACCAGGTCACTTTAAACGTGAGTGCTGGCATTTTCAAATTAGGGAAAAGGCCAGAAGGGGTTATAAGGGCGGATATACCCTCTAAAATAAATAAAACGCCAGAAAAATTATATTCAGACTTAGATACCCCGGGCGAGACAATATTTCATGTAGTGATAAATTTCGAAGCTTATGTATATAGAGTGTTAGTCGATACCGGTGCGACTCACTCTTACGTAGATCAAGATTTTTTAAATACTATAAAATTTTATAACTACAGAATAGAGAAACCCGACTCAAATAAATTATTAGTGGCTAAGGGCGAGGAAGTGAGTATTATTGGCCAAGTACTCATTTCTGTTAAAATAGGCCATGTCACTAAGGAATTATTATTTAGAATAGTTCCAAACCTACATTCGAAAGGCATTATCGGTACGGATATGCTTAGGAAAATAGGATTAAAAATAGCATTATGAAATTAACCATTGCTGGCTTTCGGAATTGCCTGAGGTTCGTTATACGAATGAATCTCACCCTAAAGCAAATCCTGAACCAATTAAAATAAAAAGATAGGAAAAGAAATTAGTAGAAAGAATACCTGTGAAGTAGGAATTCAGACAGGTTGGTCAAGTGTAGTAAGGGAAACGAAATCGCGTAAGAATAAGGAAAAGAGAAATAATATGAATAAGGATAGAAACAGAAAACAGACGCGAAAGAGAAGCAGAATATAGAAAAGGAAAACGAGAGAATAAGTAATAGGAGTAAGGGAGTAAAATTCGGTACTACTGTTAGGTTGCGTAATTGTAGAGAGGGGGTAACCGATAGTACGCTAGACAGCAGGAATTCGCTACCTCCGTTCTCAAAAAATGTTCCATCCCTACCATCGCCCCCCCCCCCCAAAGAGCGAACGGCCAGATCTCATCCAAGGCACTGATTCCACAGCTGATGGAAATCAAAGTGCAGAATAGATTTTAAGCGGTAAAAACGTTTGATTCTAAAACCTTAGAAAATAAAATGTGTGAGCGAACTCTTGAGACAGACGGTTCAAGTAAGAATAACTTATGCAACAAACCTAACAATAGTATAGGAAAAAATAAATTTAAAAAAGATTATAATTCGAGAATTTATTGTAATAAGAAATATAAAAAGGAAAATAATTTCTTAAATAATAAAGTAAATATTAATTCGGAAATTGAAAGAAAAGTAAAAACTTTTCAGTCCGTAACAGAGAGTATCCAAAACCAAAACAAAAGAAATTGGATTAATTTTAAAAATAATGCCATTACTAATAATAACATGGTAGAAAAACCAGTAATAATTAGGGAAAGGATGCTTTTCGCATCGGAGGTATACGAGGGTAAATGAACAACTTACTTAAAAACAAAATTCCGAAAATGGGTAAGCAATTAAAAGCTACAAATTTAACCGAGCACAAAATTGATGTTCAGGGACATGATCCTATCAAACAGAGGTATTATCATGTCTCTCCCAAAATTGAAGAAATCATGTGTGAAGAAATAGACAGGATGTTAGAAGAAGGGATAATTGAACCATGTAGTAGCGATTGGTCAAATCCGATTGTGATGATTAAAAAGCCATATGGGAAATATAGGTTTTGCTTAGATTTTAGAAAGGTAAACAATGTTACTAAAAAAGATTTATATCCGGTGCCGATAATAGCGGAGATCCTTGACACCTTAAGATCGGCAAAATATATTTTGAAAATAGACCTACATTCAGCTGATAACCAAATACCTTTGGATTTGAATTCTCGTGAAATTACAGCTTTCGTAGTTCCGGGAAAAGGTATGTTTTGGCTTATACGTATGCCCTTTGGTTTATGCAACGCACCAGCGATGTTTCAGCGTCTTATGGATAAAATAATTACCCCCGATTTAAAACCAAATTTATTTTGTTATCTAGACGATATAATAATAGTTTCGGAAACTTTCGAAGAGCACACGCATCATCTAAACTTAGTTTTTGATAGATTAAATGATCAGCCCAGATAAATGTGAATTTGGCTGCTCTGAAGTTAAATACCTAGGATTTGTAGTAAATAATAAAGGCTTACAAATTGACGAAGACAAGATAAAGCCAGTTTTAGATTTTCCGCGTCCAAAGAAAATTAAACAATTGCAACGGTTGATAGGAATGGCTTCGTGGTACAGACGATTCATACCACATTTCTCGGAAATAGTTGAACCCTTAAATAAATTATTGAAAGAAGGTAGAAACTGGGAATGGACGGACCAACAGGAAAAAGCTATGGAAGCGATAAAGGAATTGTTAACGACAGCTCCTATCTTGGCTTGCCCTGATTTCAGATATCCTTTCCAGTTGGAAACCAACGCGAGTGATACAGGCTTAGGTGCTGTACTTACTCAAATAATTGAAGGGGATCAACATGTGATAGCATATCCCAGTAGAGGCTTAAATGGAGCCGAAAGAAAATATTCAGCGTCAGAGAAGGAATGCTTAGGCGTTGTTTGGGCGATTAAGAAATTTAGACCCTATTAGATGGCTATAAATTTAAAGTGGTGACGGACCATATTGCCTTAAAATGGCTTCACAAAGTGTTCTTAGACGAAAACGATGAATCACATTAAACAAACAAACATTAAAGAAAGATTTAGAAAATTCGGAGGAAATGGAATTTCAAGATACGGATAAATGGACGGATAGGTTAAGAAAATTGCAAATCAGCAAAGAGGAAGTACAGAAAAATTTAGATTCAGCAAACACTAAACAGGCAATTCAATATAATTTGCGAAGACGAATTTTTGAATTCTAAATTGGCGATTTAGTTCTAAAAAGGAACAAAACCTTATCGAATAAAGACGCGAAAATAGCCAGAAAATTGAATAAAGATTTTGATGCCCCGTAGGGAAAATTCGCGGAAAGTCGATAAGAAATTGAGTGGCAGATGAAAGAAGAAAGGAAAAAGGAGGTAGAAGAGGTTTTCAAGGAAATAAGAAGACAGGGGAAAAAAGAGAAGAAGGATTTTAAAAAAATAAAATAAAATGTACTCAATGTAAAATGAATAGTACCACCATTATAATTATATTAAAATTAAGTTAAACTTAAATTTGAATTGAGTAAAATGATTTTAAAATGAGATGATGACAACCTTTTGAAATAGAAACTTAGGATAAAAATTTGGTTATTTTAAACAGGTTTAGTCAACAGCAGTTAAATAACGTACGAAAAAACAATTATACGAATTGTTCTATTCGTCATATATTAATTAGAATTTTATTTTATTTATTTTTTGTTAAGAGAGCGAATAGGTGGGTTTGATTTATTTGTTTCAGGAAATGGTTACAATCAAATCGTGGAAATGCAGGTTCTGCGTCAGGAAAATACCCAACGACTTGTACCTGTTCCATGACGAATATTGCGAGGATCGGGATGATAGCAAGGCAGGACACACAGTACAAGATAAGAACCGGAAAAGATACAAAAAATCGAGATCCATTCCGAATTTATTCAAATTATAGAAATTAACGTTATTGATCCAGAAGATGAAAAAGAGGGAAATTTATCAAAAGAAAATAATGATAATCAAAAAGAAACAGAAAAATCTGTTGATGATGATCTGAGCTCAGAGGATGACGAGTTTCTAATCCTGGATGAGGAGGAACTTCTTCTAAACCCAGATAAGTAAAATCATTAAGGGTATATACCCCGTACCGCACTGGGGGGAGGGGGTGTAACGTAAAGTTACAACTGGGCCATTACTCCTTCCGGCAGGAACCTAGTTCGGAACGGGCTGAGACCCGAAGTTTGGCGATCGGGGTCGACGAATCCCGAACTAGGTCAGCAGGTCGTCGACTGCCGATCGCCAGTCTTTAGTAATTTGCCGTTCTGCAAGTTGACCGCTCTTTGCTTCTCCCGTTCGCAATACGTGTGTGTGTGTGTGTGTGTGTGTGTGCTGTGCCCGGAGAAGACCACGAGGTTCCAGGAGGAGACGACCCGCCCGCTCTCAACCGCCCGAGTTCTCGACAACGTCGCCGTTCTTACGAAGCCGTCGCTGGGCCGAAGCCTCTGTGTAAGTTACACAATAAAGCAACCGTGTCCAAACTGTGACTCGTTATTGACTGCACCTTTCCTCAGCGTCCTGATCCCTAAATTTCCCTTCTTAATTGTAGCCAGTTTCGGGCGACCGGCCACAGGATCTTATTTTAGGTAAAGCAAAGGAGATTAAAAAGGATAATTATTATCATGTAGCATTGCCTATTGATCAGATTGGAGAGAAAATATTTCAGCCATATTAAATAATATTGAATGATCAATCCAAACTCTATATAAACTTGTGGGAAAACTCAAATTACGGTCAATTAGTATTGCAAAAACAGCTCAAATTGCTTATAAGGACTGGCATGCAGTTTTGGCCATACTAAAATCTACTTCTGAAAATTCTGAAACAAAACTAATTATGTGTAATGGAATTATTCAGTATGTCACTAATGAGCAACAAATTTTTTTGATTAAGACAGCACATTCTTCAGCTTTAGATGAGTACAAGCGTGTCACAAATACTTACAATCGGATCAGACAACGATATTTTTGGGAAAACATAAAGTTGGACATTCAAAAATATATCCAAGTCTGTTTTCAATGTCAACTCAGAAAACTAGTACGAGTGAAAACTAAGAACCCTATGGTGATTACTGATACACCGGGTGTATCAGAGATCAATGGACTTTGTAGGTCCATTACCAGTCACAAAAACTGTCAAGGAGTGTATATTAAAAATTCAAGATAATCTTACCAAATATTCTCTAGCTATACCATTACCTAATCAACAAGCAAGTACGATTGCTGACGTATTTGTTAAAAGATTTATCTGTATTTTTATTGCATCACTCAAAGGAGTCTTAACGGACAAGGGAACTAACTTCTTGAATAATATTTTAAGACGATTTGCCAGACGTTTTCGAATTCCGCAATTAAAAAGAATATCTCCCCATCCTTAATCTAATGGCTCGTTAGAAAGATCACATAATGCTTTGGCTGGATACCTCAAGCAATTTGTTAGCAAAAATGCCGAATGGGATGATTGGTTGCAATGAGCTACCTTTCCTTATAATACAAGTGTAGACGATGGTACAAAATATACCCCATATAAATTAGTCTTTGGTAAACTTGCAAGAAAATCGTCCAGCTATCCTCCTTTACCGCATGAGAGATTAGAAACTTATCGGGATTATTTAATGAATCTGATTACAAAGCTTTGTGATATTCTGGGTTTAGAGAGGAAAAATTTAATTAACGCAAAAGAAAAGTTTAAAGCTCATTATAATGAGAATATAAATCACAAAACTTCAAAGTAGAAGATAGCGTGTATTTATTATATGGTCCGCAACCCTGGAAACTAGGAGATAAACACACAGGCCCACATGAAGTGTTAGAAATTCTGGAGAAAGGAAATGTAAATATTAGTATAAATAAAACTTTTAAAACAGTTCATGTAAATAGGCTTAGGCTTTCACATATTAAGCACAATGAGTAAATAAGAATTTCTAACCATAAACTCTACTGTTTCAGGGGACGAGGTCGAAAATGTCAAATATATTGAGAATATTGGGCTTGAAAGATTTCCGCGAAAACTGTTTTCGCCATCATGGGATACGATTGTGGATCCAACCAATTGAACATTACCACAATTTCCTTATAACATGTAGGTGACTGTAATTTACAAGAATTGAAGGTAAATAAAATCGAAACTTATATTTAACTAATTCAATTTAGTCGTATCACTACAACGACATTAATACAATGTAAAGTTGAATTAAAGCTTACAATATCCCATTGTGGGATGCATTCACACATTGCAGCAGTCGAAAAATGATAAGGAGAATATTTACATGAAATTTTGCATGAAGTGTGCGAAATAATGCACACAATAGGAGTTTATGGGGTATATACATTTTGGAATCCAATACCTAAAGATATTTTTAATTTTAATAAATATCAGGATAACTCTGAAACTTTATTCTCATTAGCAGCACAAGAAGTTACTTTTGTTTTAGCGCAAAAGGGGCAAATCTGTCTATGTAATTATATTGTTATTTGAACTAAGCACCCTAAATTTTTTATACTTGAAACCAAACCTGCACACATATTTTTGCAAAGAAATAAACCGTCAGTTCAGAGTATGGACATCTTCACCTATGTGAACTCAAAATTTATCTATGTGGAACGACACATTAAGACTGAGATGAACCGTTTGTATCATAATGTCATAGCTCAACGCTGTTCTCTGGAGCAGGAAGTATTTAAAAATACTTTAACACTGGCAGCACAAGCACCAGATGAATTCGCTCATCACCTTATGAAAGGAATAGGTTACATGTTAGTTTTAGCAGGAGAAGTTGTTCATATAATTAAATGCATACCCGACAAAGTAAATTTCCGAAAAACCAAAGAATTTTATTTGCAATAACTAGTTTTAAAGGGTAATCATACTCAATTTTTAAGTCAGAGAACTCACATTTTAACTAATACCGGAACACAAACTAATTGTAATCCCTTTATTCCATTTATGTATCAAATAGGGCAATCATGGTACAAGGTAGCTCTAAAGCCTGTAGAATTCCTTCAACCAGAAGTCATGCAGCCTATGACAAATCCTACTTAGAAGTATACCAATCCAGCCTCTTTAGCAACAAGTGGAATTTATTCTTAAGAAAATTTAGATAAGTTAAGGGAACAAATTATGTTCAACGCGGAAAAGTCAATGGTATTAAATACAGTAGGACCTCGTTCGTGTCGCACTCGTTCGTGTCGCAGTCGCCTTCGTGTCGTGGTTACGTGACCCCTCAAAACCTCGCTCATGTCGCGGAAGTGACGGCAAAAATCTGCGCGCGCACCGCAAGCCAGTGCTGTGATTAGCAGAGATACTCGTGGTACATTAAAATCAATCACGGTACGTACACCTAAGTACGACCCTGAAACGACCGGAAGTGACGTTTGCGACACGAACGAGGTCCCACTGTACAATAATTCGAATAATGATGGGTCATTCAATAATAAATCAATGAGCCTCTTTTAAGAATTTATTAGACGAAGAAACATTAGATAGGATCGCGGATCAGCCTGGGGTAAATTTTGGACAGTTTTCGCAAATTTTGGTACGGCAAGTGCAGGGTTTATCGGAATAATTATAATTATTAGAGGAGTTAAATTAATTGCCGACATCTTAATTCATGGATATGCGTTACATAATATGTTCGGATGGTCGTTTCATCTACTATGAGCTCGATGGGATTCAGTAACTAATTCATTATTACATCTAGAAAGGACAAACAAATTCACATCAGCCTGGCTCTGAAAGAATTGATACCACACTCCACATGAAAACCTCACTATAATCAACACAGGCTTCAGCAGAGATCTAATACTATCAGTTGTCGCTAATGCGTTGCATACAATACTAGATCAACAAACTGTTACTTTTACAGTCTGTGCTTTAAATCCTCCAAGGGATTTCAATATCGTGCACGATCTAGTCAGATTTTCTTTTTCTAACTGCCTACCTGTGCTACAGTCTACCTCTCTTTGTATCACTACAACCACGGAAACCACTTTCCTTACTGTAGGGAAAATTGGGCAAATAACTAAGGTGACTGCTATCTCAAATAATCTGCTAGTAACACAAATGCAAGTAGCACTCGAATTATTTAGCACACTGTTTTCAAATCCACATGCTGATTAGACTATACGGGATGTCAATATGGCGTATGTCGGGTTTGAGGAACCACAATTTATACCCCTCATTCGAGCACCACAAGGATCATCAAGCCAATTCCACTACCTAATCAGGTATTACCACAACATGTCACAAAGAATTACACGTCAACAAGTTCAACTATTTAGTCACCAATCATGTCGATTACACCATTCACACCAATCGCACCAATCACACCAATCATATCGTTCTCGCAAAGCACACCATTCTCATTAATCACAGCACATTCACTAATCACAGCAGTCGCACCAATCCTACCGTACTCATCAATCACAGAGCTTTCGCCAATCACATCACTCGCACCGATCATATCAATTCTATCCGTTTCATTAAATATCCCAGCACCGCCGAATTCGCCTATTTCACCGTCATTGGAAAATTCTAATTTACTCCTACAAAGACCAGCTTTTTCCAATGAAACTTTAAAGTTAAAGTCCTACAAAAAATGCCCTCGATGCAGATTTTATTTCAAACTACGCATAGGAAGATAAGATTGGTAAAGTACTCAATCGGACTAGGGACATTTAGAATCAGAAAAATTTCCCTAATCCAATAAAGCCTCACTAACTCCTGTGACATGCATAAAAAAAGGAAATAATAATAACAATAACAATTGCCCAGCCTTAACTTAAATGTCTGAAGCTCAAGTACTAATCTTAAATGGATTCTTTTTTGGTCAGAGGCTGGAAGTGATAAAATGGGTCTTTTCTTACTACTAATCTGCAAAATCATCACATTATTCTTCAGGATCTCAGTAACAACTATTCAGCAAAATAATACGTCTTTCGTTAACAAACCAATTCTAGAGATTCTGCGATTTTATTACGAATATTTGTCGACAGCAAGACTGAAAACAGACAAATGGAACGTACTGACTTACGTGAATATTGACGAAATATTATTAATCAAAAATCAATTTGATGAAATTACTGATGAATTTATACCATTTGGCAAAGATTCTTTCGAAATAAACCGTTGTTTCCGGAAAAAATATTAGCTGCATTTGAATCACGGAAAAATCGAATTGAACATTCTCATAAATTTAACGCAAACCTTCATGCACCATACTGCTAAAGGCGGAAAATACCTTTCATTACAACAAAAGACTAACTTACATGTAGAAAAGATAAGGACAAACTTTCGCAATGAATCTCTACCAATTGCATGATGGTATCATTACTCTGCACACGCTCTTTTCTTACCCTTAAATAATATTATTGACATATTTGACAAAATTAATCGAACACTTGTATGGAAAAAATTGCGAGATTCAAATTTAAATCCATTTAAAGGTGGTGTAGCACTCTTCTTGAATTTCTTTCGTGAATTTGCAACTGAATATTTGACAATTTGTACTCATCTCTAATACTTTCTACTAATAATATTTATAAAGCAGCATTGATACAAGAAAACTATTTATTTATAGTTACTGATATACGCTTTACTCAACCAGACGTATACCTTTTATCCGATTTCTTATTTCCAGACTTATATAAATTATCCCACATTAGTGTCCACAGAGATCGTGAACATTTAGTTTTCCTTTTGACTGCTCCGCTTATCTCCAAGACCCAATTCCAGCTTTATAAAGTTTAACTCATCAAAGCAAAGAAAAACTTTGGCATGGCCTGACATTCAATGATCCGTCCTGAATCTTAAATTAAATACTTGGGGTTATTAACAGATAACAAAACATTTTTATTTTAATGAACGATGTCTTAAATCATGTTCATTACAAACTTCTAGTTGACTCTGCGAACCTCAAGTGGAATTTTTTTCTACGCACGAAAATTTCGATTGTGAAATAGCCACTTTGATGTATGCGCTTTCTAGTGAGTGTCGATTCAGTATTATAATAGATAAGAAACCTCAGTGGATACGATTGGAACAAGACGATGTTTGGTTTTATGTTATGCAGCCCAGCAAAAAAATCTACTTTTCATGTCCTTTAAATTTCAATTCTTTATTGGAAATTAAATGTACAGGAATATTCCGGCTCAAATCTGAACTTATGCTGGATATAAAACATCAATTACTGTTAATTTTAGCAAAGAAGGAACCTTCCAGTTACAATCAGGCATCTTCCTTATTTATCCCTATATCAATGCCGATTGGATACTTTCTGATAAACATGTCAAAACAAAAGACACCAACAACAGAAGAAACTGAACCAATTGAAGAAATGGATGAACGTAGAAAAGAATTTACTCCTATCAACTTTAGAATCTCGTGCTGATTTCTTTATGAAAACAATATCATACGCAAAGAAAAGTCATACAGACTATTGACAAGTTTTCCTCGGTATAATAATAATAACCATATTAATCTTTTTAATTGTCGTTTCAATTTTCTTCATACTCTGTAAAATCAAAAAAAAGGACGCGCTGGACAACATTCAACTTAAGAATTCTAGATAGAGAAAACCCTATAGAAACTTACTCATAGTTAGATAGATCAACACTCCTACCAGTAATAGTAGTAAACCATATAGAAGAATTAGAAGCCTTACCCGAAAAAGAATGAATCACTTTATGCAGATAAGGAAATGTGTATACTTAAAATGAATATATAATCGTATAAAGGCAGTGTTTGAGATATTTAATTAATGTTATGGTCTAAAAATAAATAAGTTAAGAGTGGTCTAGAATAAATCAATTAAGCTCAATTATTTAGCATATATACATAATAATCATAATTTTAACAAAAGGAAATTAGTAAGAAAAGGGCTAAAATTATATTACCACGAGAATAAATCTAGTCACAAAGTCAACAGGAACGTTAATTAAACGCATCAGCAAAAATCTCATTTATTCATTTACTAATATAGGAATGATATATATTTATTAAAATAATAACAATTTACCATTTTTACACCTAATGGATAAGAAAGTAAAGGGCGAGGATGTTATTAGCCTTTATTTTATTCAATAGTATTCGTTGTCTTGTATGTTTGGGAAGATAGAAAAATTATGCCTGCGTTTAAATTGTTTGGTGGCCCTAAAAAGGGCCGACCTGGTATAGTAGGACTAGGAGAGACAGGTGTGTTCCTAAAAAGGACCGGTTTATTTAATTCTCAGAGAGAGATGTAACGAAGATATTGAGATCTCGATAATAGTACAGTTAAATTAGTCTCAAAAAGGCTATTTGCTAGAATTCTTATTCAAATTCTTTATCAATTTTTTGGTATTAACAAAAAACGTGAAATCGCAATATTTTCTCAACACGTTTGCTTGGATTCTTACTTTCGATTAAGCGATAGGTAAAAAGTGTATAGAACTTTTTTTTAAGAGTATGTAAAAAGCTTCAAAATGAACGCTTAGCGCATACGCTGCGATAAATAGAATACGAGGTATGTATTTTTCAATTAACATTGTGCGTTTTTCTAGGAAGACAAAGCGATGACGAATTTCCATTGTTGTAAAAAATCGCGATCGGGTTTTGGCTATTGGTTTCTTAAATTGGATAGTTTAAAGTATTAAAAAACATTTTTTTTGGATTTCAAAATCTTCAGGAAAAAGGATGTTTAAAATGTTAAGAAAATACTACAGCATGCAGACTGTCCTTGATCGATTTGCAGGATGAGTCTAGACTCGAAGAGTACCCATCTAGCCAGAGGAGATTGTGTCCCCACTCAGGATCCCATATTAGAAGATCGGATGGAGGTGACACGGACCGTGGACTGAGTTCGAACCAGGACTCACGCCCTGCACTTAGGTCGATCAGGGTGGCTTGATGAGAGGCCCATTTGCCTTTTGAACAGGGAGTTGAATGGCTGCACGATAAGAGGGGCTGCAGGGTTGGCGACGGAGCTGAATGAACCTGATAGGTGGCCCCCTGTCCATCTAGCGAGACGAGCTCGTATTTTAGGAAAGAAGTCGTTGGTTGGAGAGGTGCCCTTTGCTGCCGCGGAACTCTCAGATAGGTGGTAGTGCAAGAGTTGAAGCTTCAGGGGGTCTCGACACTGGAAGTGGAAAGTTCGCTGATCACCGGGATCGGGCGGCTGCCAAAATGTTCTCCGATGTGGGGGGGGAGGTGCGAGGCCTCGGTGCCGAGAGGGGAGCTGCAAGCGCCTTGGACAGGGTGGAACTGCTAGGGTAAAAGCCTGCTGAAGGCATGCGGAGATCTAATCGTGGATGACGAGTGGCAGGGACGCGCGAAAGGGACAGAGACGGCAGGAAGAAAGTTAGTTGTACCGTGTCTCGCGTATCCGGCGGCCGAGATTGCGGTGGAGAGGGGCGATCGCGATGCTGAAGTGACAACGGCTTCTCCGCCTTACGTACTACAGTACGTATCTGAAGTCTAAGTGCCCCGCTGACTCTACTGACTGTCGTTGGAGGAAAAGGGGGTAGGTTCGATGGTGCAGACTAGATCTTCGGCCAAGGAATCCGGCTGACAGAAGACAGAATTCTCGTTCCGACCGCTAAAGTGCTCGCACCGAAGCAGTCTCTAAAGCGAAGAAGCTATCCGTGCTCTGTGACAACCATGTCACAGAGCTCAAAATCAGTCAAACCAGTAAGCAGCAAGAG
>JBAGKK010203932.1:0-44780 GCA_037177015.1 Euceroptres primus | reverse complement strand
CCTAAGGTGAAAAGGGGTGAAGAGAGATGGTGATGAGAGAGAAAGAGTGAGATGTGGGTGTGGCTTACTTCATGAGGAAGTCTTTAGGCTTTGTGTGTATTGCTAATATTTTAGTTAAGCTCAAACTGAAGAATGTCTCACTTCCCGCTAAATACTAAAAAAACAGCAAATTTTAATTCACAAAAACATGAATCTTAAATGGATTGTTTCAATATTCAGATGTATATATTTCATTATTATTAGATCTAAACATGTCATGCTTTTAAAGCAAAGTGAATAATTATTTTAAAAAACAACAATGAATTTGTACTATTTATTTAGTCATTAATAATTTTTCATTATAACTATTCAACAATTGTCCTTCACTTATTTTATATTTGCAAGAATTAAATATCAAGTTGTCAATAAATATTATATGCAAAATGGAATGTAAATTGAAGAAATTAGAAGATATTTTTTAAAGAAGAAAACTATATCAAAAATTTTATTGTTTTAATGTACTAATATAGAATTAGAGACGTAAAATTGTATATATATTTCATACTCAAATTGTATGCTTAAAATTTGACGAAAATCATTTTTCAATAATATTTACGTTTCCTGTGAATTGACAATAGAGGGTCTGGATCGATATCGAGTGAAAGTATTGTCCTAACGTCTCGGTAGACGGAAATTTCAAAAGTCAAAAAATTAATTTTTGAAAAATATAGGCTTGTAGATAATCACGATACGGAACTTTTTTCTATTTTCTGTTTTTTAGCGGATGATTATTTATAATAATAAGCATAATAAACTAAAAAAAAACGTTTCCACAAATTCAATTAGTTTTTAAGAAATAAATCGTCGTAAATTAGGCAAATATCATTGAAACTGATTCAAACTTGATATGCAAACGAAATATACCCTGGCGATGCTTAAAAAACAAAGAAAAAATGGAAAATCGCCTATTGTTTAATAATATTTAATTGCAAATTGAGACAGATCGGTAACCCTGTTTTTTCAGTTTCGCCGACAAAAAGTATCGCGGGAACTTAAGAGTTGATACAACTTCCAGGGAGGCATTTGTTCCTTACTATTTATTGAAGACAGATTTGTAGAAAGCAGATCGAAAGCCGTTTAGCTTTCCAGAACTCAATTTTAAGTGATTTTTTTATGGTTATCTGCTTCGACAACCCCCTTCCCCTCCCCAAGAAATATCGAAATCACAAGCTATGATTTATCCGGGTACTTAATTAAATGCTTTTATTATTATTATTTCTAACACAAATATATCACATAAACTCAAGAGAAGCGGTCTCTTGAACGACAATAATATTTAATGAATAACAGTAGTTAAACTTTTACTACATAGATGTAATTTTTTTAATATTATTTTTCGGCAAATGCTTTAATAATTGTAATTTTGGTAGAATCCACTTGGGTCACAGTTAAAACTTATATAATTATTTATATTTTATTTAATATAATGTGATGAATAAAATATCTTTAATTAAACGCTCATAAACTCTATTTCACAAATAGTACGTACATCTTATACATCAGTTTTTAATACTGAAATGTGCACATTTATCTTATCATTATTTTTTTACAGCTTTTCAACGGGATTTTTTTAAAAAAGGTTTTTTGGCAACAGCTTTTTTGGAAGAAGCTTTCTTTGCAGGAGTTTTCTTGAGAGAATTTTTGCTAGCAAAGAAAGCAAAGAAAGCTCTGGAAAGAAAGCTTCTTTGAAAAAATCCCGTTGAAAAGCTGTAAAAACATAATGATAAGAAAAATGTGCATATTTCAGTATTAAAAATTGTGATAAGATGTACGTACTATTTATGAAATAGAGTTTATGAGCATTTAATTAAAGATAAATTATCCATCACATTATATTAAATGAAATATAAATAATTATATAGGCTTTTCTGTGACACAAGTGGATTCTATCAAAATTAAAGTTATTTTAACATTTGCCGAAAAATAATATTAAAAAGTTACATCTTTGTAGTAAAAGTTTAACTACTGTTATTCATTAAATATTATAGTCGTCCAAGCGGTCGTCGACCGCTTCTCTTGAGTTTATGTGATATATTTGTGTTATAAATAATATTAATAAAAGTATTCAATCAAGAAACCGTATAAATCATTGTTTTCATTTCGGTATTTCTTGGGGAGGGGAAGGGGGTCGTCTAAGCAGATAACCAAACGGCTAGCCCGCTGCCTGACAGTGCTTACATCAGTGCTCGCGGAGCTATCGTTGGCGGTGTCGCATGCTTTCTTGTAAAATGCAAATTTCCGCCAATTTTCAATAAATCGATCTGTAAATTTCCACAAATCTTCCTTCAATAGTAAGGAACAAATTTTTCACTGGAAGGTGTATCAACTCTAAATTTTCCTCGATAGTTTTTGTCGGCGAAACTGCAAAAACGGTGTTACCCATCTGTCTCAATATGCAATTAAATATTATTAAACATTAGGCGATTTTCAAATTTTTCTTTGTTTTTTAAGCATCCCTAGGGTATATTTCGTTTGTATATCAAGTTTGAACCAGTTTCAATTATATTTGTCCAACTTACGACGATGTATTTCTTAAAAACTAATTGAATTTGGGGAAACATTTTTTTTAGTTTATTATGCTTATTATTAAAAATAATCATCCGATCAAAAAACAGGAAATAGAAAAAAGTACCCTCTCTTCATTATCTATAAGACTCTATTTTAAAAAATTAATTTTTTGACTTTTAAAATTTCCATCCACCGAGACGTTTGGACAATACTTTCACTCGATCTCGAGCGCTGGGCGAGTTTCTCGATCGAGACCCTCAATTGTATGATAAAGTGTATTAAAAATTCTATATACCTATATTTATAGTATTTAGTTGTATTCACTTAAAATATATTTTAGTATTTTCTTTTACTATCTTTTAACAATTGCTAATGCAACGTTTCATGCGCGACTTAGCGCGCGTATAATATTGCTAGTTTATTTAAGAAAGTCCAAAAGAATTTTCCTCGATTTCTAAATTTGAGTTTGATGCTATCAAGAGTTAATTAAAGCGATTGAAGCAGAAGAATAGTAAAAGAGAATTTTCAGTTATTCACAAGAAAAATAATTATATGCTTCTCTAATATGTCTGTTTTCTTCTAATATCTTTTTGTCATAGGTTGCATGCTCTTAATCCATTTTTAAATTTCAGATACGATCTCTCTGGTGTGAAACAATGCTGCACTCAAAACTTCTCACTTAAAGATAATGTCTCTTGAGCTTCAAAATTCTGTGACTAAATTAACCCAATATTCGGAGCTGTCTATGGTAACATATTATTGAAGGCTCTAAATTCACAAAATTAATGTGAAAACCTTGCATCGTTGCAAAGTGCAAATGAAAGTAAATAATGCATTTTGGAGGATCATACATTAATTATCTTTGTCACAGTTTTGCCTCGAAAAATATGAAAATTTATTACATTCATCGTAAAAGCATACAGAAATATTAGCACAAAGAAATCTCGTAAAAGGTATTTAAAACAGTATTAAAACCGCAAAATAATATTTTTAAAACAAATTTTTGTATTTAATTTACAGCTAATTTATAGCTACGATACAAAATTTTACACCAAATATTCGTTTCAAATGCAATTAGGGTAAATACGGTGATTTTTCTTCACCTTGACATTTGACGAGGCACAATTTACATCAAGTCTCAGATGCAATTACGAAATTCACAAGGTCGCAAATAAGGTGACAGCTTTTCAAATGTCTTTTAAATATAAACGTCGTGTAATTACTAGTAATGTACGTACGTGTCATACATTGCTGAACTGATAACATCACTTGCGTTTACGGGACGTTAATTTCATTGTGGCATCGATCCATCAAACTAAAAACACTCTTCGTGAATCTTTAAATAATTATTAAATTTAATTAAATTTAATAATTAAATTTCGAAGGGTGCAAAGGGGAAAAACGCCTTCAGCCATAAATTATTGAGTTCACGGAATCCAGATAACAGTACACGTCATATATTATTTTAAACAAACATCCATCACTTTGTATCAATATTTTCAAATTTATGGCCTTTCACTTTTATAGAACACCTTTTTTCTTGGCCACACTTTTATAGAACATATTTTTTTATAATCCACATTTTTTATCGAGCACATTTAGAGCAGGAATTTCATTGCAGAATATCTTATGAAAAAAGTTGCCATCAGGCGGATTATAGTTGTAATAAATGTGACAGTTATAAATAGTCTGAATACTAAATTTCTGAAACTTTGGAAACTAGTGGGCAGATAAGGAGCAAAGCATGAATACCGGATGAAGTCGATTAAGTGAACCACTGAATGCGTTTTATCTTCACCCTGTACCTTTACAGATATGAATGTTGATTTTGTGCAAATAACTAATTTAAATGCAACATTTGAATTAAGTAGTGAAATGTAATTGAATGTAATAAACTTGTAACTATAATCATAATAATTAAAATCATAATAGAATCTATTTTGTACTTTTTCAATTTAATCAACAAAACAATTTTCAATATTTTCCTTTTTTATAAAGCAAGGCAGAGAACTCATATTCATTAAGGAGTGACTAGGGGCAAGTCATCATTGATCGTAGACCGGAAAAGCTCCTAATCTCATTCCAACTTTACTCACCAGGGAGTTGTCTCGTGAATGTCTCGTTCTGAGGAGAAACCCCCCTCGAGAATTTAGTTAAATTCTGACATAAAATAATAATAAAGTACCAAGTAAATTAAAATTTTCCTATCCAAATAGAAAGTGGAATTCCAAATGTATCAGAATCGAAAAAAATAATTTTATTTTAAATATAGTTAGGAAAATGAATTAGTGAAACAAAATAATTCTAAGAAATAAATACTTTCATTGGCTGAATAAAGGTACTGAATACGAAAGTGGCATAAAGAATTTTTTACGTTATGTAATAAACTTTACATCGCACATTGCGTTTTACTAAAAAGTAGACTGCAATCTTTAACTGGAATTAGCATATATTAAAGAAAATGAATGCTTAGCAAAATTTCAAAAAAATAAGTCACTTCATTTTAAGCACCCAATATCCATTAATTTACTTTTATAGAATGGGATTAAAAAGAATAAATGTTTGAATAAGTTACTCATTGGAGGTAAAATCTCTGGGATGTATAGTCAAATTAATTGCAAAACAGAAAAATTAAATGCGTAATAATTGCTCGGGAAATTTGTGTCATTGTGAATGTTTAAAATTATGAATAATTTTCATGAATGATGTTTCTGACAGAAGCAACATAATGGATTTCTATAAATAGATGACTATTTTGTTTATACAGATAATTTACTCTTAAGGGGGAATTTTTTATTATTTTACCCATGAAATCATTAATCATTTGTTTTTTGACAATAATTAATTATTTTAATGTTAATTTTTAATTTCTACAATGTTTACAATCTACTTGACTGCTTCATTTCTAATTTAGGAATTTTATTTTCGTTGTAGGAGGTATAGAAGCATAAATATAAGGAAGTCACTGAGCCGTCCAATTTGACTGAAACGTTCGATATCATATCTAATTTTTCCTTTTACTAAAATTACAGCGAAAATCATAAATAATCTAATTCGACGATCAAATGAGTAAATTTGGAACAGTGACTTAAATGGAATCGGACTAAATTATGAACTGAGCTTTCAGGTGTGGTTCAACTTTTACGGTTGGTCGATTCCAAACTCGACTTGACACCTGAGCTCGTCTGTAAATAATTTCCTGCTTTTCAATTCATATATTGACTTCACATTTTCACAATTTTTCTGAAAATTTTCGTTTCAAATTACTTTATATTTATACAAAAATTTAAAAAAATATTATCCTGTTGTAGCTTAACAATAAAGAAAGTACACTCAAGGGTTAAATTTTGATAAGTTTCACTTCATTTCAGAATTTCACTTTAAGTAAATAGTTCAAAAATGAAAGTATAACAAAAATCTTATTTTTAAATTTCTCATTAAACAAACAAATCTGGTGTTAAGAAATTTTTTAAATTAAAAGTTGAATTTTCTCAAAATATTATATTGCCAAAGTATAAAAGTTCTCAAGCTTATACCAAAGTTTAAAATATTATTCGGCATTGTTTGTAGCTTTTTTTTGTGTATTAGCCGGTCAATTTGAAATAAAGTTTGAACAATACTGAAAACAGTGAAAACTGACCGTTTTCAAGCACGAATTAAATTTTGGGTACAATGCCATTGTCGCAATTTATTTGAATGCCAAAATACTCTGAGCACTCGGCTCAAGTGCGGCTGGCAGGTATTCAAAAAAGGTAAAAGACTTACCGAAATCGAAGATAGCCAGATTGGCGGCGAGAAAAATGACGAAAACAAGCAAAATACCGTAAAGTCACTGAATTTTTTTAAAGAAATTCACAATAATGAATAATCACTAAATTTGGGAGCCTGCCTCGACCAACTATTTAATACACTGTGCGAAAACGTTCGCGGCGAGTATAACACTGAGGGTAGTTTCTACCGTAGCACTACACCACCGCCACCCCTCGACAAACCATCTCACTACCGCAAGCTCGATTCACTATTGTTTCTTAAAGTGATTGGATTGTTTGTACTTTTTAAATCGCACCCTGCTGTCTACACAAAGATCAAAGAAAATGCTACCCTTTTGAAACAATTGGCGAAGAGAAAGAAAAATGTTTGAAAGATGACAAAAAAACTAAGAAGCACAAGAAGATAGTGCTCATTGTTGAAATTATACGAGTGATAATATAATTTAATAATTAATTGGAAAGAATTCAACAGAATCAGACAAAATTCATCAAATCTACACTGTTAGACAATTCTTGAAATTTCAACCACTTTTCAATTACTATGATTGAAAATTCATTCACTGTGGTTGAAATTTCTAAAATCTTGATCTTCATATCGCTCAAAATTTCGAGAATATTTTTAACCAAAATTCTTGAACAGACAAATGTTTTTAAAGTTTTTCTCGAGAAGTCTTACTTTTGACAACATAAAGTAGGGTGAAAATGTTTAGGTAACCATGGTAACATATAAATTAGTGCCATTCTTTGGTGCCATTCAATAATTGCTTCAAGTTTCTTGATAATGACAAGACAACATCGAGATAAGATCTTGAAAGACGAGATCTCGCTTGAATACATCACTAGAAATTTCAATTACTGTGGTTGAAAATTCATTTCCTTTTGGTTGAAAATTCAATTACTTTACTTGAAAATTCAATTACTTTACTTGAAAATTAAATTACTTTACTTGAAAAATCATTCATTTTGGTTGAAAATTCAATTACTTTTGATTGAAAATTGATTCAGTTACGATAATTGTGTGAAACTTCAACTAAGGTAATTGAAGATTTTTCTAACAGTGTAGAGGTGTGCACTGTGTAGTTCGTCAATTCGAATTTTCAATGCAAATTGGTACTCTTTGGCCACTCTTAGAACATTGAATTTTTCGAAATTGTGTTTAATTCAAGAAGAAATTGAAGCTTTTAAGCTTTTTTCGAATGTAAGATTTCTCGAAATCAAAATTATTCAGTTAGTTTTGAAATTAAACTCAATGGTTTTGAAATTAGACTCAATTTTGAAAAATTCAATGTTCTAAGCGTGGCCAAAAAGGTATCAATTTGTGTGGAAAATTCGAACGGTCGAACTGCACACCTTTAATCAAAATCGAAACAAGGAAAAACACATATTGGAGTGAAAATAAAAGAATCGACGAAAATGTGTCCTGAGAAAATTACACTTATTCTAATGAATACACTCAGAGAAAACTTATTTTCAAGTTAGAAAGAATCGTTTTTAACCTCTGTTTCTTGATTAAAATAATATTTTTTTAAGTCAAACAAATTTTTTGACCCCATAGCAATGCAATTATATTTTTGATTTAAAAAAACTTTGTTTGAATGTGAAAAACTTTTTTCTGAGTATACACGGAGAAAAATATTTGGTTAAATCAATCAAATTTTGGTTGTTTCAACCATAGAATTTATTTATTACACGGACAACCAAATCTTTGGTTGAGTCAACCAAAATTTTTAGTTGATTTATCAAAAAATAAATAATTTGGTATATTCAACCAAATATTTGGCCCAATCAAAAAAACATTTGGTTAAATCAACAAAAATTTGATTCCCTTAACAAATATTTTTGTTTAAATCAACTAACCGATTTGGTTCAATCAACAAAATTTTTTGTCTAAGTGTATCCTATATTAAATATAAGGATATCCTATGCTTCAATTTCTCCATACACTTAGAAAAAACTTAATTTCAAGTTTAAAAGAATCGTTTTTAACCTCTTTTTCATGATTCGATATGGATATTTGTTTATATTTAAAAAACTTGTTTGATCAGAAAGAAGTTTGATTGAAACAAACATTTTTTTAAATCAAATAACATTTTTCTGATTCAAATAATATTTGTTTGAATCAAAAAAAAATTTTTAATTACCCCATAGCAATGCAATTATATTTTTTATTTCAAAAAATTTTGTTTGAATGTAAACAACTTTTTCTAGTGAAGGTGTAAAATCTTTAAATTAATATCTGAAAATGTCATCGTTTCCCATTGAAGATTTTATTTTCACCCATACTTTACATAATATATGATATTCGGGAGCATTTAGTGTATGAATAACTTGTGGGAGGCATGTGTCACTAGAAAACTCTCTTTTTTTAAATTTGGAAAATTATTATAACTCAGAAAGTTTATCAAATCTAGCAGATTTTTTAAGCCTCCCATTTTATAATAAAGATGTCATTTCATTGTAATTTCCAAAATTTATTATTTATTTCTCATCATTCAAAAAAAGATGTGGTCCGTCCCTTTAAAAATTGATAAGCCTACTTTTAATAAATAACAATTTACATTAATGCAAACAGCAAAATTAAAAAATTCCTCTGCCTTTCAATAAAAAGTGTTTTCTTTAATTAATTGTTAACTAACAGAAATTGTACTATCTTGGTTTGGAAAAAGCTATAAAACAATTTATTTTAACATTCCTCAAAAACTCGAGGATTATGAAATCCTCAAGTTAAATAGTTTTTGGATATGGAATCCTCGAACGAAATAGTTTTTTGGCACAACCGAATTTTCGAAGAATATTCAACTTAATTTTGACTGATTCAACTAAAAATATGAATCAATTTTATTAATTTCATCAATTACTTTTTGAGAATTTTTTAAATTTCTGTTTTTAGGAAAGAAACAAATATTGGTCACTGCATCTCCTCTCTTATGAAAAACATACTTGTCTTTGAATCACATGATATAATTTGCTTAGTTTCCTTATTATTTATTAAAAAATTTAATTTTTTTGTGTTCAAGGAAAGGTACACTACCATCGAAATGTGCGCTCCTGTCACAATAATGAAGGAAGTTGTGACATATGCCCAGAAAAATACGTTATTCCGTTTCTTAAAGGTGAAAGGTGAATTTCCAAGTGGCTAAGCAAATCATTCAAATGTTGCAAATTGTAAAAATTTAATAATATGAAATAGTTTTGACTGCAATTACATTTGAAACCTATCAAAATTGAAATTTTTATCTATCAAAACCTATCAAAATATAAATTTTTATTATTTATTTGAAATCAAAATTAAATTTTAGATGCTTTAAAAGTAATAATTTACAATAATAATTATTTACTAATAATAATTTATAGTACAATAATTTGGTTGCTTTTAAATTTTCTAATGTTTGTTTTGAAAACTTTGTAATATAATAGCTAAAAGCTAAAGTTTTCGCATTCTATTTGAAAATATTGTAAATAATTTATTCAAATAATGTTTATAATTGTAACTTTCCTTTTCCTAATTGGACTTTCCATACATTCTCAAAATATAGCCTAAAAAATATTTCAATGTTTAAAAAAATTGAGTTTTCCGGTGTACGAGAATTAAAAAAACAATATTTAAACTATCTACCGTGGATAAAATAGTGACTTTCAATGTAGTATTCAGATGTCGCGATGTTACAGTGAAATTGAGAAACGTTACAGCGTATGGCTGTTGTCTACCTTATCTCTTTCGACATAGACAAATTATTTTTAAATAAATACATAATTTACTTTCTTACTTGAGTTTTATTGCACTTTTCATGATTTTTATTGTGTAAAAACAATTTCATAAAAAGTTTCATACAATAATTTACTTATATAGAAGCTTAAATTATTCGATCTGTTTGTATGGTGGTTTTCACTTAACCAAATGCTGATAATTCAGAAAATCTTGTGTGTTCGATATTTTTAAACATTTTACCGACTGTTAGTAAATGTTAGCTTATATCCTGCTTTATTAACATCAACAATAATAAGTATGGATTGGGAAAAAAGTGAAGGTCAAAGATAAAAGTGTGGGGCGTATTTATAAAACAGTAATCATATCACTGAAGTTAAAAGTGCCTGAAGTGAGTGTGGCTTACATTTTCGGAAATTATGAATAATATTTCGATTAATTGAAAATTTTTTTAACCAGAAATTTATCTTAATTAAAGATTTATCAAATATCGGCATCATGAACAAGGTGAAAAATCAACTGACCTATGTGCACAGTGTTGCCAACTAATTTTTTCAAATGCATATATATATATATATATATATATTCAAATGCATAACATATATCTGTTCAAAATCAAAATTAGAAGTAGAAAGCAGTATGTAAGAATAATTTAATTAATTATTACTTATTTAAACCTGTAAAGGCAATACTTTACTCGTTTTAGCGGAGCTTTTGTTCATGGAGAATTCGTACAGATAGGTAGATTATTCAAAATATATTTTAATATTTAATACATATCGCACTTTTAACAATTGTTTTCATAAAAGAATATTTTTACTAACATTTATAATATTTTCATAATATTATATAAATAATTTATAAAGTTTAACTTACCATTTCTCTAAATGTTTCCCTCTAAAAACAGTATTGTATTTAAAAAAAATATCATACGAAATAAAACCTACAAATATCGTTAAACTTGATGGAAAACAACGAACTGACGAATTTTGAAAAATTAATCCCATGACAAAATTGCCGGCACTCCACATCAAAAATCAGACTTTAATAGAATCTGGAAGCCATTACTTTATTTTATTTGACATATAATTTGAGTTTATTTCAATTAATTTTGTGAAAATTAATTAAATGAAATTAATTTACGTAAAATTTTTTACTAATACAGCATTTCTTTACTCTTTTATAATAAAGATGAGTATCTTACAATATTTAGAAGAAACCAGACCTCAGAATCCATTATTGCCAAAAGATCCAATAGAAAAAGCAAGAGTTAGAGAAATGTGAAATTATTGTAAGTGGAATTCAGCCACTACAAAATGTTGGTTTAAAGGGACATGTAAGAGACGAAAATTGGTTAAACTGGTCACAATTGTGGATAAATAAAGGTCTTACAGGTGTGTAATTTTCTCCTATCAATAATAAAGGATATTGATATAATAAAGGAACAAATTTATATAGAGATACATCTTCGTTTTTAGCTTTGGAACATATTTTGTCAACTACTGGCAAAAAATATTGCGTAGGCGATGATATCACTTTAGCAGATTGCTGTTTGGCACCTCAAGCATACAACGCCAAAAGTTATCTTGTGGACATGAGTTCATATCCCATCATTTCGCGCACTGTTAGAAATTTCTATGGCAATTTTCAGAGACGTGGGACGGAAGCTTTACGCAGTTACCGTTTCTGAAATTTCAGTTACGGTTTGGTAAATTTCAATTACAAGTTGGTAAATTTAAGAAAAATTTAGGAAAATTCAGTTACAAGTATCTGAAAATTTAGTTACATTTTGGTAATTTTACGATACTTGTAACTGAAAATTTTGAAACCTGTAACTGAAAATTCTGAAACTTGTAACTCAAAATTCCGAAACTATAACAGAAAAAATTTTATGTTTAAGTACAGTACAGTCATATGTAACTGAAAATTTAGTTACGATTTGGTAAATTTTAGACAAATTTAGGAAAATTCAGTTACCGTAACTGAAATTCAAGTCAAATTCTTGAAAATTCAGTTACAGTATGGTAAATTTCAATTACAATTTGGTAATTTTTAGGTACGTTTTCTGAAAAGTATCTTAAGTTTTATAAAAGTTTCTGTTACTTTCGTAACCTAAAAGTTCTAGAAATTTACGAACATTTCTAATAGTGAGGGTAAATAAAAATTTAGAGAATCATCTAGCCTTTCAAGCTACCCATCCTTATATTCAATCTGACTGTCCAAAAAAAGAAAAATTGTGAGATAGGTTCTTTCTTTCTCTTCCTAACAAATTAATTATTGTACTAAATGAATTTCAACTGTATGTTTTTAATGTTTAATAGGTAAATTGTAACAGATTGGAAATACAATCCATACTTTCAACATTTTGTGTTATGTTTATTCTCTATGTATTCTCAAACTTTTGAATGATAAAAATGTTTTGCATGATGTATGTACCTTGCATAAAAATTCTGCCACCCTGCAGCTACTCTAGCATTTTCCAGCTCGTGCATAATATTTTCTTTGTTTGTAAACGTCCTTGTACTTTTGCTGACATTTTCATTTTTCTCTTTTTTTATATATAATCATAATCTCACACACTTTGAAAACCTTACTATAAAAAATGAATATTGACCATTGTTTTAAAGAAACTAGAAGAAATAAATAATTCTCTGAAAATAAGTTCTTATTTGATTAATATCAAAGAGTTTATCAGTAATGATTGGAAGCAGATAAAGAAGGAGAAAGAATCGATATCTTGTGATGATATTCCATATATTATTATATTTTCAACTTCAGTAGTATAATAAATTATCCGATAATTTACCTGCACGAGACAACACAATAATAAAATATAATGAGCTTCCAACATCAATAAATGTCGTAATTAAATTTGCATTCTATGTACATAAATGCTTTTATAACTATAAATATTTAAGTAAATATGATTGTTTATATAATAAATAATTATTTTTCTATTTCCCTGTAATTATTATTCACTATCTAGTGAAACTTTCTAATGAAAGAAGAGAAAATTGACATTTTGGTCGATTTTTACTATGTTCTAAATGTTTACCACTGATGCCGTTCTGACTCTCTTTATACTTCAGTAAATCTCAAACGTGTAATACGTCGACTACATGTAACTTGTTAACTTTTTTTCAACACGATTTAATTAAATTTTTCCAAGCTATCTCTAATTTGAAATCTCTATGAGAAATTTACGTTTTTTTTTTCAATTTCGATTACTTTTAAATTAGAGTACGAGTCTCAGTGTGAGGCTTTGTCAGAAATGGAATCAACAGCACATTTTAAATCGTATTATACCCGTAAACCGCATAGAATAAACAAAGGATCAAATTTAATAATTATTTTGATTTTAGGTAATTTTCTTGCTAAATTAATTTAAAGGAATATTTTCATCAATAGATGAGAATGTAAAACTGATCTTTTGTTTTTCTATGCAACGAATTTCTAATTTATTACTATTCGACAGTGAAAGTGGTGCCTACTAGAATTGAATATTGTAAGTACAAAATGTCGCATACAGTTATCGATTTGAAAATTATTCATGCGATTGATATTCTTGTGCGTGAAAGTAACGTATTAATGTTTATGAATGGTGTTCAAATAATTGAATTCGTCAATTTATCTACAGTCATCAGCGACAAATGAGTTTTTTTTATTATACAAACCTTAAAGTTAAGAATTGATTAAAAATAAGAATCTAGTCTGCGCAATAGTCTTAATTATACATATTTCCCAACAAGGGATCGATCTTAGAGTATACAACTAATGTTTATCGACTATTTTACATACGCTTTTGATCTAGTTTATATATAATGCTTACTATACTTAATTACTCAAACAGCAAATATTCGTGTCTGGAAGTATGTCATCTTTCAGGTGGATAAATTAATCTCATGATTTGAATAGTATTTGTTTAAATGCAATTATAAAATTCAGTCAAAAAGTTTATTAGGAAACATTTATTTTTTATGTATTTCGTATTGTGAATAAAAAATTACTTTGTATAATTACTCAATCATTCCAGAAATTTCATTTTGCTAATTGAGTAAATATATACTAGATACTCGTAAATCTACAGATGCATTTGTGCATATCACGAAGTATTGACATTATTTTTTTTACTCTAGTTATTTACACTGCAATTGTATGCACTTTAAGAGATACAGTTTAACGATAAATAATTACTGCATTGCCAATAATAAATAATTACTTGGACCCATTTAACTTTGTTTTAAGAAAATAATCTTAAATCATACTTGGCCTACTATGTATGATTTTCTGGTCCATGGTTTTATGTAAAAGTATCTTAATTTTTGTTCCCAAAAAAAAATTATTGCAGTTCTTTTTTACTTTACTACTTACAAAAAAACAACATAATATTAACTAATTCTACTGTACTGAGAATATAATACTGAAAGTGAAGCATTCAACGAAATTTTTCAACTGAACAATAAAGGAAAGTGTAGATGAATTTTTTGTTAGATTTGATAATATAAGTATAATAATAAAGGAAAGTGTAGATGAATTTTTTGTTTGATTTGATTAGAAAATCCAATTGCAGTTACTGCTGCTTGCTTGTTTTCAGTTTCTTATGAAAGTTGGAAAGTTGAGGATTTTTTAATTCCCACTTAGCACATTGACTTGAGGAAAGCATTATTTTCATTCAATTGGAGCATTCCTTAAAATAAAAAACGTAGTTTATTAAAATAAATATTTAAAATAATATGATATATTGATCGTTTTTCTTATCTCTGCTGCAAAAGTTGATATATCTTTTGTTTAGAAAATAATACCTGACACACTAAGCCGATGATTTCCCAAACCAAAAGAGGTCAAAGAAAATTAAAGGGAATTGGAATGAGGAAGGGAAAAGTTAGGGTCGTCGAAATAGCCAGTATACATCATTTATAACTCAAGCTTGATTAGATGAGTTTCTTGGCGAATTATGTTCCAACTTCTGTTGCTCGATAATAACCACATTAATGAAATATTAAATAATATTTTTTTTAAACTATTTGTACTATATTTTTCTCTAATTTGTTCTAATGAAGCACATAATATATTTTTATATCTCTTTCCATACAAAGATTATGCTCCTGCTCTTGATTTTCTTTTAATGGTCCCATAATCTACTATAACATAATTATATATATACCTCTCAATAAAATATATACCACCGCACTGTGGTTCAGAATTGGATTTTTGAGGACAAATCAGTCTACAGGTCACAATTTTTATCCGATTTAGACTTTTTTTTCAAAATTGAAGTTTAATAAATTCCCCAGTGATCCCTCGAGACCAAAATTTGATTTTTTGTTTTTGCAAAATTCTATGTAAACAACAAAAGTAGAAAAAGGTTGTTTTCAGAAAAATCATTATTTTAACTCGGAAAAAACGATTTGTGTAAACTGAATATCAAGTAAAATCAATGCATGTGTAACTAAAGTTCGTAAATAATCGATTTTATGAGTATCTTAATTGTTGTAAACAAATTTTATAAACAATTATTCTAATGTGCTATTTTAACACAGGAAAATTTGTTCTTCACTATAATTGCTAAAATTTATTATGAAAGTATCATCTAGTAACAAAGCATTGACAAATATTAAGAATTGTTATTGTTATAAACAAATTTTATAAACATACACTCGAATTTAACATTTTCAAGTAGGGAAAAGTATTTTCTGGATTAAAATTACTGATATTCGTTAAGAAAGTGTCAGCTAGTAACAAAAAATTGTCAAGAATTAAGAATTGTCATTGTTATAAACAAATACTCGAAATTGCCATTTACAAACAGAAAAATAATTTTCTCGCTTAAAATTACTGAGAATTGTTAAAAAAGTGTCAGCCAGTATGTTGTTACTGGCTGACACTTTCATAACAAATCTCAGTAATTTTAAGCGAGAAAATTATTTTTCTGTTTAAATTAAGTTTTTCTGTTAAAAATTAAGAATTGTTATTGTTATAAACAAATTTTATAAACAAAAACTCGAAATTGACATTTTCAAACAAAAAAAAAAATTTTCTTCCTTAAAATTACTGAGATCAGTTATGAAAGTGTCAGTCACTAACAAAACATTGTCAAAAATTAAGAATTGTTATTCTTATAAACTTTTATGAATAAATACTCAAATTTGACATTTTTAAACAAAAAAAAAATATATTTTCTGGATTATAATCACTGATATTTGTTATGAAAGTATCAACCAGGAAGACAAAATTGTTAAAACTTAAGAATTGTTATTGCTATAAACAAATTAATAAATAAACGTTTAATTTTCATACTATTCTTTCAGGTCAGCGTATTCTTTTATCAATCCTGATTGAAATTCTTCGGATTTATTTTGAGCTACGAAAATGAAGTGACAATAAAATATTTTCTTCGCTAATAAAAACTGCATTTGTTCACGATATTTTTATAACAATACGTTTTGTCATTAAATAAAGTAGATCGTAACAGATATAGAAAACAAAGGACACTTTTATAACGAATTGCAGTAATTAAATAACTTTTTCTGCTTGAAAATGTAAAATTTGATTACTTGTTTATAAAGTTTTTATTATAACAATAACAATTCTTAATTTCTGACAATGTTTTGTTACTGACACTTTCATAACAAATATCAGTAATTTTAAGCCAGAAAATACTTTTTTCTATTTAAAAATGTTGAGTATTTATTCATAAAATTTTTTTATAAGAATAACAATTCTTAATTTTTGACTGGGTGACACTTTCATAACAAATCTCAGTAATTTTAAGTCAGAAAATACTTTTTTTCCACTTGAAAATGTTAAATTCGAGTATATTTTTATAAAATTTGTTTATAACAACAATTCAACATTTTTGTAAATGTTTTGTTACTAGATGACACTTTCATAATAAATTTTAGCAATTAAAGTGAAGAAAAAAAATTTCTGTTTTAAAAAGGCACATTAGAAAATTGTTTATAAAATTTGTTTATAACAATTAATTTACTCATCAAATAGATTATTTACGTACTTTAATTGCAAATGCATTGATTTTACTTAATATTCAATTTACACCAATCATTTTTTTCTCGTTAAAATAATGATTTTTCTGAAAACAACATTTTTTCTACTTTTGTTGATTACATAGAATTTTGCAAAAGCAAAAAATTAAATATCGGCCTCGAGAGATTACTGGGGAATTTATTCAGCTTTAATTTTAAAAAAAACGTACGTCTAAATCAAATAAAAATTTACCTGTAGACTGATTTATCCACAAAAATCCAATTCTGTACCACTGTGCACCGCCACCGCCAGAGCCAAAAATTGGCAAGTGCTTTTTAATTTCCTCACTAGGAAATGTATATAGTATAAATAATTATAGAAAATATTAACGTATATTCATAACTTCCTAACTAAAGAATACTGGAATTAATTTGTTCAAGATTATTTTTATTAAAACATATTTGTAAAACATTACCATATATCATAAAACTCTATAAATCTATATCACAGTTATATAAACGTCTTTACTATAATGTTCCATCAAAAATTTTCATAGATACTAAGTCACTTTAAAGACAAGCCTCAGGTTACTGCAATGTGCCAAGTGGGATTTGAAATGAAAGTAACGCCTTTGTGATGTACAAAAGGAAGTTGAAAGGACGAATATGGAAAGTATATGGCACAGTCGAAAAGTATGATTTAATAATTGAAATGGCCTCTCCGGAACCATATCGCATGGCGCTTTCGTTGTAAATTCATATTTTATCTACCTACGACCATGACCCGAGAGAATAGTATTTTTATGCAAATTTCAATTCTCAGAGCAAATGTAGTTCTTCGTCCAAAGGCCCTGTTTTTCATCGGTAAGCAAACAGAGTGCTCAATAATCTAACATGCATTTACGCAGTTATTGGCAGGGGTGGGCAGTATTTCGAGCCTGTAAGAATTTTATTTAGTAGTTTATTTAACCCTTTAAATACTATTGAGATCGTCTTTATTTTCTTCCAATTTTAATTTAACTGAACAATGTGCTAAGTTAAAAGTCACTTTAAAGAGAATATACAGATAGATAATATTTTTTATGAAATAATTTCTCTCTTGTCCACCCCTGGTTCAGGACTATCATAGTAGTCTCTTTTGTCCACCTCTGGTTCTGGACTATAATAATAGTTTGAAAAGTGCCAAAAGAATTATTTTAAAAATTTGCCAAAAACAAAATAAGATTATAACAAAATAAGTACATAATTCATAAGTAACATATTGATTGTAAATTCATAGTAGTTCCTAGTTCATCATCAGATTTTTGTTTACACTGTCTTTTTCTCGAGAAAGCCGCAGCACAGATTTCTTTTTGTGACATATACTTTTTTTGCCTACTTTCTCTGAGAAAGTAAAATTGTTCTGTCACTTCTAATGATTTTGAAATCAATAAGAAAGATTCGTCATTCCCTTTGGTCTCATTAAGTGGTCGAATTTGTAATTAATTCTCTAAGGAGGAAGTTATGACAGAGTTTCATTATAAATCTATTTAATATTGCATTATATGGGAGAAAGGTTTACCCCTTTATACGTAGTTGGGTCGAGCAGTGCAGCACAAAAAGTTGAAGGTTCCGCGCATATAAGACGGATTTCTGGATCTATTTTCCCATCGGTAGGCCTTCCGGTTTCCATTACTTCGATTGACACGACTAGCTGCCTCTTGAAGAGCAACGGGTCGTTCTGAAGAAAAAAATATATTATTTTTAAGAATATTCATGATTTATAGTCCAGTTTTTATTTTAAACTGCATATTTCCTTTTTAGTAGACAAATAGAATTTACAAGCTTATTTTTGCATTTATAATATTTATATACTGCATTTATATAGTGCAATTTATAATTGCAGTAATGTACATAAATCGCTTTCACGAAAAGTAAATACAACTGAATTTGTAATTCAAGTATTTTCTACTCAACGTGCGTATTCAACACCGACCAAAAAAAAGTGTATATTCCGTTTTACTTGACTTTTTTTTTATTTTATGACGTGGTGTTTGGACTCGACATTGCCTGACTCGCTGGCAGTCCCATATTTTTGAATAAAAAATGAATAATACGCGACGTTTCGAAACTAGTCGCTTATTCTGGAAAATTATCACCGAGCTTTATTGCTCGACTCGTATATAAAGAGTCAAATGGTCATAAAGTGCGATAAATGCAATTAGAACTCACCAGTGTCAGCTACTGATTGTGGCATGAATTCTTGTAACTCGGCTATAAGGGCATTTATTTCTTCGGAATCTTTTTGAATGCTGCAAAGTTCCTCTTCGTTGAAATCCAGAGTAATCTGCTTACACAAAAGGATTTGAGTAATGACGTTCCCGATGTTCGATGGCCCCGATTTGCTCTCTGTAGAATTAAGTTCATTAAATTATAGCAGCAGTGTATAAACGCTCCTTATTAGACTTTCAATTTTCACATTTAAGAAAAGAAGAGAGAAATCCATTTGTTTCCTATTTTTTATTAAGTACCTAATAAATATTGATTAAATATTCAATCCTTAGTTTTATGGAGTTTTGTTGTCTTAATCCTGAAACTAACAAATAACAAAACATCGTTGTTCGTTGATATTATTTTATAAAGAAAATGGTAATAAGCTTGACAGAGTACGTTTCTTGCATTTTATCCTCAGCATCCACTTAATTCTTCTCCACAGATGCTCTTAATTAGCCGCTATATATTTACACTCAGCTCATTACTAGAAAAAAGTAAGCTAAGAAAACCTTGAAACTACTCTTCTGGTTTTCAAAACAACTTCCCACATTTGACCCTATTGGATTCTAAATATATAATGCGAGAAAAATAAATCTTTATTGTCTAGAACCTTTTCTAAATCAGCTCGTTATTTCCGCTGTTCTGCGAACCGAGCTTTTTACGCAAACAATTTCATATCTCACGAGGCGGAAAATAAGATTTCTTGATTCAAGGAAAATACAATATTATGGTTTTATGATTATCATTGAAGCTCTAATTTAATAAAACGTATCTTCATATTAGGAATATCAGGAAAATATAGCCAATTGAAAATTTAATTAAAACGTCATTTAGAAAACTTGAATGAAATGAGATTAATATTCAAAAAGTATCTGACTTTTCATTTTATGAATATATAAATTAGAGGTGTTCTGGAAGTCAGATTGAATTTCCAATGCAAATTGGAACCGATGCGGACACACCTGAAACATTGGACTATTCGAAAATGAGTTTAATTCGAAAAAATATTAAAGCGTCTACACTTGAAGTGTAGAATCTGCCCGATTTGAAATAAATTCTGTCAAAATTTTAGAATTTTAGTTTTATTAGATAGAGGATTTACCAAAATATCCTGTCATGTCCATTGGCACGATGCGAATCAAGTTCTTGCTCTTGTAAAGTTCTCGAAGGAAAAGTTGGGCCAGAAAAAATAAGAGGACCAAATTTGGACTGTCTGCTGGGATGCCTGCCTCCATTGCGCTGTAATTTACAAGAAAAATTATATTGATCTAAAATTATATTGTTCCAAACAAGTTTTAAATGCAAATATTCTTTTTTCAGGTAATAATTGAAAACGTTAATTAAAAATTAACCTTATTTAATTGATTTTTTAAAATTCTAATGTATAGAAGCGCTTGCAATTTTTCAAAAATATTGAATATTGAAACAAACTTTCTAGGTTTCAATTTTTTCTTCAATATTTTGTATCGATTTATATTTCAATTACGTAATGGTAAAAGTTCTCTTTTCGTATATTGTCACATTATAATGTTTGCAGTCTAAAAGCGATTGCTTGTCACTCAAACTAGAAAGTGCTTGGTTAACCTTGTGGTCATGTACCTGTACCAACATTGCTGCTTCACATATCAACTGCAAATAGTTAATTAATAAGGAAGATCGTGGCAAGTGATACGAAATTTCCTGAATCTTCCTGGATTATGTAAATCCTGAATTATATAACTCTATACAGAGGAGTAAGAACCCTTATTTATGAGAAACCATGTTCCATACAAAATACATACAGAACCCTAACACGTGACCTAGGGATGCTAATCAATAATTGAAGATGTCGTAAATGGAAATTGTACAGATACCTATCAAATTTTATGAGGAATCCTAAGTAGACATTATTAATAGAAGAAAGTTTCTTATTTATAACAATTTTATGGGAAATAACATTTGACATCTCTAGGAATTGGAAAGAATATATCAAAGAATATCAAAGCGTTGCAGATAAATTTTTTAAAGTATCGAAAACAATTGAAAATACATAGAAAAAATATTCACTTGTCTTTAGACAAAACTCTTGAGGATCGAATTGATTTATTTTTTGAATCACTCTGATAACTTCCGATTTATTGTGAGATTAACATATTAAATCGTTATTTTCGTGATACCAATTTTTTATTTCAGATACTTTATTTTTAATGATTGAGTATGAAAAATTAATTACAAAAGTAAATTATTTAAAAAATTTTAGTTTTAACCAATTTTTTTCTTTTCGCTTCTTGCCAAATTTTTAAAAATGATACAATTTTAATGAAAATTATTTTTTATTATTATGCTATTTATTAGTTAGTATAGCTATTTATATGTTTATTTTCTCGGGAAACAGATTCTCTACAACGTGAACTCATCAAATTTTTAAATATAAATTAATTAACATCAAATGTATTTATTTGTTTCTAAAATTTTTGGTTTGAAAATTTATTTTTTAATGACTTCAGCCATTAAAAAATTGAGTTTATAAAAATTGTATGAGCTCAAGTTGTAGCGAATTATCGTTCCGAGGAAATAAGCTATTATTCATTAACGTCGACTTATTTTTTAAAATTTGGTAATAAACGAGAAGAAAAAAAGTTCGATAAAAAATATGTTTTGTAAGTAAATCATTTTTGTATGCTTCAAATTTTTTTATGAAACATTAGCTTTTCTCGTTTAGGGATGCCCCCCCCCCCCGTACAGTGAAACTCAAAGTTAATCAATCTTTATCTTGAATTATCAAATCAACACAAAATAACCTTTTATTAATTTCAGCGAATTTTGGAAGAGAAACTGAAGCGTTTTACATTAAAAAAAATAGTTTGAGTCATAATTGTTTATTTTAAAACACCGTCAAACGGGGCAACTTTGGATATTTGGGGTTATTTCGGGCAGTCCTAGATTCATCGCTTAAATTACTCAAAGTGGTTTTAATTAAGATCTGGAAGCAGGGCTTAAACTGATTCCAAATTCTAGCTAGAACCATTTTGAGTAATTTAAAGTATCAATTTAAGGCTGTCCGAATTTATCCCAGGTGTCCGAAGTTGCTCCGTTTGACGATACTTATTTCAATATTTGAGTCTTTTCATTCGCCTTAGACAAAAGTCTAATTTTCACACAATTGCAATTATCAATAGCTCATTTCATTCTTTGAAGGATTATTTACAGTTCTATTTCGTATGTTTTTATTAAAATTTGTTATTTCGCATATTGTTTAATTTGCAAGATGAATAACTGTATAATTTATAAATAAAATAATTTTAATAAAAACGTACCAAATAGCAAATTGAAAAATAAACTTAAGGATACTTTTAAAAAAAATAGTTTGTGTCGCAATTGTTTACTTGAAAGATCCTTTATAATTTTTGATTTATTATCCTTGATTTTATAAATCAACATAAAGATTTTATTAATTTTGAGGTTGACTGTATGGGGATTGCATCCTTAAAGAACAAAATGAGTTGCTTAGAATTGAATTTGAATTTTTGCTTAAAATTTTTTTAAATATCCCTAAGCTTATTTTTCAAAATTCGTTGTACATAATTTTGGATTTATTCTCCGTGATTTTATAAGTCCACATAAATATATTCATAATTTTGAGGTTGAGTGTACGTGGAGTACATCCTTAAAAAAACAAAATCAGCTGCTTAGAATTGAATTAGAATTCTTGCTTAGAATTTTTTAAAGTATCCTCAAATTTATTTTTCAAAATTCGTTAAAAATGATTTTGAATTTCTTCGCCTTGATTTTATAAATTAACATAAAGAATTTATTAATTTTGAGGTTGGCTGTACGGGAAGTACATCCTTAAAGAACAAAATGAGCTGCTAAGAATTGAAATTGAATGAAAATTACGACGTTTCTATAAGACGAAGGAAAAAAAAATATCCAAATAACTACTTTGAAGTAAACAATCATAACAGAAACAACTATTTTTTCCAAAATACCCTTGGGTTTCTTTTTGAAAATTCATTAAGGGTACTTAACGAACTACTTGTAAGGCCAGAAAAAAGCGATCTGTTTTGAATTCTTATTTGAAAAAACGTGTGCATATTTTTTATATATGTTTCTTTGTTAAATAAAGTAATATTTAAAGAATATTTCATACAATTTCATATAAAAATAATTAATTATTAAAAAGTTATAGTCGTTGCCAAGGAATGTCTTTTTAAGAAACATGTTTTGCGGTGAGCACTCCTGCTTGGAACTGGATCATCTAAAATCAAAAATCGAAAATAATTTAGCTAATATATTATTTTATTCAGTCTTTAATAGAAGTATTTGAGAAAAAATTAATTTGGGGCAAAATGGCGGACGTTAAAAGTGAAGTGTGTGACTTTGAAAATCGGTTACTTCACTATCAACGTCCGTCATTTTGTCCCAAATTATTTTTTTCTCAAATGCTCCGATTGAAGACTAGATAAAAAAGAATTGTATGAAATAGTCTTTAATTATTACTTCATCGAACAAAGAAACTTTGGTAACAAAATTGTTACATGTTTTTAAAAAATCCAAAAGAAATTGCTTTTTTCTGACCTTACAAGTAGGGGTAACCCCTTATAATCCAGTCAAATTGTCATTTTACACCGTATTAACTCACGAGTACTTTTTTTGCATTTTTTGCCATCTGGTTTTGTGACAAGAATTTCGGACCGGAATCCGGGCATATTTTTTGAGAAAGGTGCCAAAAATCACATACGCGTGGATTGTTGCTCTCCCATGGATTTTAGTGAAAAAGGTAGAAAAAATTTAGTGAAAATTTAGTGAAAAAAGTAGAAAAAATTCTGAGAAATTTGGAAGAAAATAATGTCCTAGCACCAATACTTTCCGAAATACAGCGTTTCGAAAAACCCTGTTTTTTCTATTTTTGCCCAAAAATCGCTGCTTTTCAAAAAACCATCTAGAATTTGTAAAATCGATTGACCTACGCCAAAATAGTCTACAGATGACTTAAAGTAGACGTAATTATCTTTAATTTAAGACAAAGAATAACCCTCTGGATCCAATAGATCGCGAGCTACGACCTCTCAAAGATAACACCTTTTTGCCCGTTTTTATGACAAAAAATCTTGGGTTTCGTTTTTTTGAACTAGAGCGTTCCCTAATAAATCTACGTTTATGCTGCCACAGGACAACTAAAAGTAAATAAAATTCCACATAAATCGAAAAAAAATAATGCCCTATCTTCATAAACTTCGGAGTCATGAATTTTTGAAACTTTGTGTTTTTTCACTGTTTTACTCAAAAGATTTCTCAAACACGTTTTCTTGATTATTTCTGTAATCCTAACGTGAAAATTATAAAAGGATAAATGAAAGAGGACTCAATAATTGAGAAACTTAAAAAAACGTGGTTTTAATTTAAATAGGTCAAAAGTAATGACCTCTCAAAGTTGACCCTCTCTGTCTTTTGTGAGTGAAACGTACTGAAAAATGTAATTTCAGTTGTTTTGACTAATACAATAAAATATAATGCACTGAATGATTACTAATGATCAATTAAACATTTCTTATAAATAAACTAATAATTATTTAAATTAATTAATTTTTTTACAAATTAATTTTTTATTTTCTGCACATTTTTCATTCGTTTTTTCGCAGAAATTAATTCAAAATGGTTTATTCATCACTTTCCATGAGTAAGTAAACGTATTTATAAACAAATAAATTATATTAAAAATCAAGTTTTCACTTTTTCAGCACTTACGACTACTTTTGTCTCCTAAATTAATTGAAAATAGGTAAGTATTCATTTTTTATAAGTAAAACGAAATATTATTTTTTTAAACAATAAATGTAAACATTGAGTCCCTTTTCTCATAATTATTCGATCGTTTTTAGAAGTAACGGAAGGTGCACAGTAAAAACGAATACTTAAAATTATTACACATTAAGGGACTACACCACTGTGCAATTTTTTTCAGAATTTTTGAAATTCAATATTTCGAAAAGTTATAAACGGATTTAGGTTTTCTTTTTCTTGTTTTGTTGGAAAGAGTAATTTCTACAAGTTTTGTATGAAATTTTTTTAAATAAAATCAAAATTGTTGACGTAGTTAACAAATAAAATTTTATGTTTTTTGGACTGCGGCACAGCTACAGGTCGCTGGAATCATCTGAAACAAAAAGTCGAACAAGATTAATGAATAAAATTTCTTATAAATAAACGAATAATTATTTAAATAAATTAATTTTTTTACAAATTAATTTTTCATTTTCTGCACATTTTTCATTCGTTTTTTCGCAGAAATTAATTCAAAATGGTTTATTCGTCACTTTCCATGAGTAATGAAACATATTTATAAACAAATAAATGATATTAAAAATTAGTTTTTCACTTTTGCAGCACTTACGACTACTTTTGTCTCCTAAATAATTGAAAATAGGTAAGTATTCATTATTTATAAGTAAAACAAAATATTATTTTTTAAGCAATAAATGTTAACACCGAGTCCCGTTTCTCATAATTATTTCATTGTTTTAGAAGGAACGGAAGGTGCACAGTAAAAATGAATGTTTAAAATTATTACACTTTAAAATTAAATTAACATAAATTCAGCAAAATTTGTATGATTTTAAGGAAATCGTTTTGAATTTATAAGACCTCAGTGGATGAATTCCAGAACTTTATTATTATCCATGGATAATAATAAAGTTATCCATGGATAATAATAAGGTTCTGCAATTCATCCATTGAGGCCTTATAAGTTCAGAACGATTTCCATCATTCCAGTGATGAATCATGCAAATTTCATTTATTTCTTCACGTTTTCACCAACACTCACGGTGAAGGTGAATTTTTTATTTAAAACTTGTTATTAACAATAATTAATTGATTTTATCTTCTACAAGAATATCTTCATTCATTCTGATCGATAAATACATCCTCAAATAGGTACTTGGATCAAATTTTCGTATTTGTTTATAAAATTGTTTATGAAATTTATATTTGATGAAAATTAATCATCCATCATCATTCCAGCAATCAATTATGAAAATGAAATTTTTTTATAACTTTCCACTGAAAATGACGATGATGCTATATTTGTTATTTAAAACTTGTTATGAACAATAAATTATTATTATCAATCATATATTTATCTTTTGCAAGAGTATCTTCATTGATTAAGATAGTTAGCGATTTGAAATATGTACCTGGATCTCACGAAAATGATGAAATTGTGGAAATTTCTGATTTCCCCACTTAATTTGTTTATGCAAAATTGCACACATCAACAAATTCGTACATCGGACTTGATAACTTTCCTTCAAATTTAATTCTGAGTATTTCTAAACAAAAAATATCGGAATCCGTAAAGAATTGCCACCAGAACATTATTTTGAACAGTAAATTTTGATTTGTAAAACTCTGACTGAAATTCGTACTCCAAACTTTGAATGCGTTTTTATCGAAAACATGTTTTTCGCCACTACGGCACAGGTTTCTCGAAAACCCACTCATCCGATTTGGTTCAAATTTTTTGAGTGTATTTTTAGATAGGTCTCTCGTCCATCACGGGGATTTTTTTTCATAACTTCTAGAGAAAAAAATTATTGAAAATTGACAAAGTGCAAGAAAACGAGAAAAGGCTGCCATTTTGTCAAAAAAATCCCCGTTATGGACGATAGCCAGTCTATTCGTGTTTATTAATCTTGTTCGACTTTTTATTTCAGATGATTACAGCGACCTGTAGCTGTGTCGCAGTCCCAAAAACATAAAATTTTATTTGTTAACTACATCAACAATTTTGATTTTATTTTTAAAAATTTCATACAAAACTTTTATAAATTACTCTTTCCAACAAAACAAGAAAAAGAAAACCTAAATCCGTTTATAACTTTTCGAAATATTGAATTTCAAAAATTCTGGAAAAAAATTGCACAGTGGTGTAGTCCCTTAATGTGTAATAATTTTAAGTATTCGCTTTTACTGTGCACCTTCCGTTACTTCTAACAACGATGGAATAATTATGAGAGAAGGGACTCAGTGTTTACATTTATTGTTTTAAAAAATAATATTTTGTTTTACTTATAAAAAATGAATACTTACCTATTTTCAATTCATTTAGGAGACAAAAGTAGTTAGAAGTGCTGGAAAACTGAAAACTTAATTTTTAATATAATTTATTTGTTTATAAATATGTTTACTTACTCATGGAAAGTGATAAATAAACCATTTTGAATTAATTTCTGCGAAAAAACGAATGAAAAATGTGCAGAAAATAAAAAATTAATTTGTAAAAAAATTAATTAATTAAAATAATTATTAGTTTATTTATAATAAATGTTTAATTGATCCTTAGTAAGCATTCAGTGCATTATATTTTATTGTATCAGTCAAAACATGACTGAAATTACCTTTCTTCAGTACGTTTGACTCACAAAAAACAGAAAGGGTCAACTTTGAGAGGTCATAACTTTTGACCTATTTAAGTTAAAACCACGTTTTTTTTAAGTTTCTCAGAACTGATTCCTCTTTCATTTATCCTTATGTAATTTTTACTTCAGGATTGCAGAAATAATGAAGAAAACGTGTTTTCCATTTTTTGAGAAAAACAGTGAAAAACACAAAGTTTCAAAAATTCATAACTCCAAAGTTTATGAAAACAGAAAGTTTTTTTTCAATTTAAATGGAATTTCATGTACTTTTACTTATCCTCTGGCAACATAAACGTACATTTATTAGGAAACGCTCTAATTCACAAAAACTAAACCCATGATTTTTTTTCATAAAAACAGGCAAAAAGGTGTCATCTTTGAGAAGTCGTAGCTTGCGATCTATTGGACCTAGAGGATTGTTCTTTATCTTAAATTAAAGATAATTACGTCTACTTGAAGTCATTTGTGAACCATTTTGGCGTGGGTCAATCGATTATACAAATTCTAGATAGTTCTCTGAAAAGTAGCGGTTTTTGCGCAAAAATCGAAAAAACAGGGTTTTTCGAAACACTGTATCTCGAAAAGCATTGGTGCTAGGATATTATTTTTTCCAAATTTCTCAAAATTTTATCTGCTTTCTTTCCTCTCTCTACCTTTTTTCGCTAAAATCCATAGGACTATTAAAAGTAATTTTGTGTTTATTTTCCTTTATTTCAAAAATGAACATAAAGATTTGATTAATTTTGTGGTTGACTGTACGGGTAGTACATCCTTAAATAATGCCAATATAAATAAGATTGCAATTTTTGAAAGTATAATTAAATGTTTTCCTGAACCTGTTTTTTCATACCCATATAATACCTTTAAAAAATTTGTATAAATGAATATAAATTATATTATTAATATAATTTATAATAATTTATAATATAATATAAATTATATTATGAATATAAATATAAGTGAATATAAATGAATATAAATATAAATGTTATTTAATGAATACATATAATTTCGTATAATGTGTACTTTAATATTTACTATATGTACACATGCCACAAACTGCTTTTTAGAATGCATCACTTTATATCCATTCCTCTATTTTGGTTAAAACTGGTTTTGGTGTTTGGTCATCCTAACGTGTTGTTTAACGACGTTCCTAGAGTACAAACTATATTCCTGAAAGCTCTTCACCTCTTCGACCTCGTAAAGGAAGCTGTCCCTGAAGAAATCATCAACGAACTTGAATATGTGGGTCTACAAATTATTCTCCTATTTGGCAATCTTTTCTTAAAAATCTATTTTTGAAAAAATGATTATTTACAAAATTATTGTTTACAGCCTTTGAGTCAAGTTAAACTAAAAGATTTGCAGAAATCTTTTAGTTTTAGTTTTAATTTTAGAAAACTAAAACTAAGAATGATTATTTACAAAATTATTATTTACAGCGTTTGAATCAAGGTAAACTAAAAGATTTCTCTGTGAAAATAACTTCTCTATCAACATTTATTTTATCTATTTAATTAACTATTTTTAACACTGTACGTCAGCAAGATTTTTTCTTCAATGGATCGCGATTAAGTAATCATCGCAGAAACTGCGTTTAATCGACCATTACTTGCCTCGACCTACACCCCACGGGCAATTCAGCGAAACCATTTTCATCTCAGTAAAAACTTTAGGATTTTTTAACACAAGAGTTTCCGGTTTTATCTTGCAGAAAACATATTTTTAAATTTATTTTCGCAATTTTACAGTCCTTTAGTACAAACTGTTCGCAATATTAATAGAGCACCCTCACCCCTTTATCACCCTGCCACTCTCGACGACTTCAGTGAATAATGAAAAACTGGACTTCGTCGAAAGAGCACTTTGACTTTATTACAAAATCTCACATCTTGTAATAAATTGAAAATTGTAGTATCTATTTAACATCAATTTTACTTGTTTTTTCAAACATAAATCTATAAAATAAAAAAAATTGGATTCATGAAGTATTATTATCTTTAGAAATAATTATATCTGCGATTAAATTCACCATAAAAATGATAAATTGAAAGAATGTAAGATTAAGTAAATCCATCAATTAAAATATTAAGTAAGTTCTTACAAAAGTATACGTATATACAACTTCCTCCTTCCGTGTCTTTCATAAAACTTTTTATCTTCCTAAAAGTTCCTCGCGTACTTTATGACACTTCATTAGAATTTTTCTTGGTTAAAAATTCTGAATTAATATCAGATGAACTTCCTTCTGCGATAAATAATCTTCTGAATTCAAGTTATCGAACTTCAGTTAATTCCCTGAATCAAGGCATTAAAAAAATACTTTTATGTCAATAGCGGTCATAAAAAAAGTTATGGTCAATATCCTTCTATAACTAGTTATGGAAAACTATATTAAGTATAATTTGCATAAAACAAAACCTTGAACTTTTTTAATAATTCATACATTCTTGTTTTAATATATTAAAATCTCCCATTTGTTCACAAAAACTAAACCCATGAGTTTTGGTCATAAAAACAGGCAAAAAGATGTCATCTTTGAGAGGTCGTAGCTCGCGATCCATTTGGTACACGAGAGCAAAGTTTTTGTTTTTTTGCAAGTTGTAAGCGACATCGTGTGCAAGGTAATGTGTATATAATATTAACGGATGAACTGCTGGAAATCAGTGCACGTATATTTATAAATAAATTTCGCAACATTGTTGTACTAAACTTTATTGTTGGCATTTACGATCACATGAATTTTCTTCTTTCTATTTCATTGATTCGAATTGTTTCAAAAATTGAGGATGATCTTCAAGAGAGAATTAAAACTAATTTAGATTTTTAAAAAGAAGGTCCCTTCTTTTTTAATCGAAATATTTTGAGAAATTAAAAGTACGATTAAAATTGTTGTTAGGCATCAATGGAGGCATTATTTTTATTCACAAAAATGGTTCTGTTGATGGTTTGCTTGCTACTGAAAAGCCTTCTCATAAAATATTTAGGTTTTCATTACAGAACAGAACGCGCCCTCAGGGGATTTTTCAAAGGCCACAGTAGCTCCTAATTGCGAGAGGTTTCAAACCTGAGGAGTACAGACTTATTCAGTCTCATCATTTGCTAGAATTTGAGTTGACCCATTTCACACGATCGTCATCATACTTTATTCAGTACTAGAAAAACGTCATGTCTCTTGCATAAGAAATGTGCATGCACATTTTTTGTGCTTTCAAAGTATAAATCTACGAATTGAGTGATTCCAATTTATTGTAAGAGACAGCAATATTGACAACAAAATTTATAAATAAATTATTTCAATTATGTATCTTTAAAATTCTGGAAAAAGGTGAACATTCTCGATATCCAACATTCCTATAAGCAGAAAGGAAAGGCAGCAAAATTTGACAGCAAAGTTTATAAATAAATTATTTCAATTATGTGTCTTTAAAATTCTGGAAAAAGGTGAAAATTCTCGATATCCAACATCCCTATAATTATAAATTATAATTTTACAAAGTAATAAAATATTATCTAGTTACAATATCGCTTTATAGTTAGTTGCAAACATTTTCCCTATTTATAGGCATTGAAACTGTGTTTTAAAATCGTGAATTGAAATAATTTCCTCAGAAAATCGTAAAAATTTTCACTAAACATTTGCTATAAAATCTGTGATTTATGTGAAGGGATACTGACAATCCCTTTGGACAAAGCAAAATCAGTGTATGCATAGCGAATGAAAACTGCTCGTAAAACTTGATTTAGAATTTTAGTATATTTCCTTTCTATGAAATACATTTAAAAAAATTTTAATCAAAATATACTTTAGTTATATGAACCTCTTTATTATATGAAGTTAATATGAAGTTATGTGAATAAAGAAGTTATATGAACTTCTTTGTGCTAAAAATACAAATTCTTATGCAAATGTTTTATGAAACAGAGATCATTTTTTAATATATTTAAAACAGATTGAATCTCGGACGATAAATTTTAATATTATTTACATATATTTGTGTAAGGAAATTGATTAGTGAAGATGAAGATAAATAACAATAATAAATAACATCTTAGTTTAAAATTTTAATGAGTCAATATAAGAATATTCTGTCTCTAGAGTAAAGCAATCAAAGTATATTTACTCCATTCATTAGAATCTCATGAACTACAAAAGAGCCGAAACACCCGACTGAAGAGAATTTGAACAACCTGCTGCTTTTGCTCTATGGCCTCTCAAACACACTCTTGTATATAATTAAATTCAAAGTAGACGATACATTTCTATCCCAAATTTCCCCCAGCTCATAAGTCTCCAGAAATTGCTGCAATCTTTTTCTCAGACAGATCGACTTTATTTCGTGGAAACAGTATTTATGATTGATCCCCTTTGTGTTGTATTTTATTTCCCAGAAAGCTTTGGTTGGTCGGGCTTTTCTTTACGAATGCTTCCTGGGAGAATGTTTAAAATCGTTTCCACGCAGAAATATAAATTTGTGTATTCTTTTTTCTTTTCCTTTTTTCTCGCTATTTTGAATTTTTCTAATAAATATAAACTTTTATTTAAATACTAGTAAGAACTCTGTAAATCTGAATCATTGAGAAGTGGGTCACTGAATCAAATCAGTAAAAGGATTTTCACTAATGTTCTCAGTGATTACTCAGATTTCACTGATTGTCAGAGAAAATACCTACTGATTTGATTCAATGACCCACTTCTCACTGATTTAGATTTAGAGAGTATGTTTGTAAAATAAGAAAATGTTTCGATGTAAAATAAATTAATCATAGCATATTTGCTGAAAAACACAGGTAAAAATAGGAACTTAGCATTCTGGGGAAAAAAAATCGAAAGCATGTTTGCTGGTTTACAAAACAGAGTCAACAGCGTCGAGTTGCAATGCAAATTAAGCTGTAGAAATGCTAATTAGCTGGGTGAAAATAGAGAAACACTTTTACACATACCTTCGCATTTGAGGGAGCACTAATTGTGAAGTAGTTTTGCAGGCCTCGACACAACTTCGTCTTAATTTTCGGATTCTTTCGCGTAGCTCGGGACAATCTCGTGATTGGCCGATGCTTATTAGGAGATCTCGAAATTGAGCCACCTGACTGTTTATGTCGTGAATATGCTGCAACAAAAAAAAAGTATATTTACATAACTATCACAGAGATTCAAATGCCACTTTACATTTTTACACTTGCATTAATTAGTTCAGAAAATATCTTTGAACAATAATTCGGTCGTTTTTTCAAAATTGGCAACCAAAATTTAAGTATTCATGGCTTTATGGAAATAATTTGTTTCTCATCAAATCGGAAAAATATGATATGAAATGGATTTAGTCAAATTACTTCTATTTAAATAAATGTTACTAATAATTCAGATGACCAGCTTTATAATCAATTCTTCTCTTTCAAATATTTACGTCACTAGTAAACTTCCAGGCGCATAATGTGCTTCCTCCAAAAAGTGAAATCGGTCTCTTTGACTTGTTAGAGAAAATAATTGACTTACGTTTCTTTAATTCTTTACATTCCCTGCAAAAGCTCCAAATCGAATTTCAAAAAAAGCAATCAATATTTTCACGCAAGATTTCCTGGAAGTTCAATTGCACAGATTAACTTTTTAATTTAAAAACTATAGAAAAGAAACAAATATTCCAATTTGAAACAATTTAAAACCATTTGAATTAAAAATAAGTTGAAATAATTTTAAATCAACTTGTAAGTAACTTTTTCATTTCTATCATGGTAAGTGTATTTTAAATTTTAAAAGCAAAAATCTCTTTCGCCAACATGACGTGTGCATAATTTACCAACAGCCCAAGCGTCACAAGAATGTCCCAAAGCTAATACATATTTTATATGTATTCGCTAATTCTCATTTACAATAAGATTCTTACTAAACTCAGCAGCATTGAAAAATATGTTTATTGAATATTTCAAATTTTCGTTCTCATATTTTCAAAAAGTATTTTGCCACGATAAATAATCGATTAAAATAAAAATTACAATAATATTTTAAGTTTTTAACGTTGACTGTTAATCTGTTTGATTTGCTTTTGATCTAATTTTTCAATCGTTTTCACAGGTTTATGAAGAAAGGAAACATTAAATTTGAAGTTACGATTAGAGAAGAATCATTTAAATTGCAATCAATTACTTTCATTTAATTTTAATTGAAAATTATTAATTTAAATTTAAATTTCTATATTTCCGTTAAAAAAAATTTGGACCATCTCAGTGCCCACATTCAGTTTGGTAGTTTTTTGTGCATAATTTATTCACAGTGTTTAGTATTACGAAAATTTTCGTACAACTAGCACACAACATAGCATGGGCCGAGGATAGTGTTACGGAATTTTCCGTAACCCTCGCCTTTGCCCCCTTTATGTTGTATCCTAGTTGTACGGAAATTTCCGTAACAATATCCTCGGCCAAATTTATTATTATTCTTGACACTAAACGCTTATAAAAATACTTTTATGCTTCTCCAGTAAACTTACGATCTTGTAAGCTGGTTTCCAAATTTAAAAAATTTAATAAAATTCGAAAAGTCCAACAGTTTCAATAATGTTGACATTTTTAGCTTTTATATGCATTAAAAGATATTATGTAAAAAATATTATATACATTAAAAAATACAGTTTCATTAATGTTGACATTTTTAGTTTTTATATGCATTAAAAATACTTATTAGAGGCTAAATTTCCATTTCAGAATTATTTCCTAGTATAATATTTCATCTATCGCGAATCCAGAATATTCAACGAATTTTCAGTAAAATTGGATGCTATTATAAAGTTCTTATTTTCACTCCAATTCTTTCATATAAAATATTTTACGTGCATCGCAAAAATGAAATGTTTTATTTCTATGAAAATGAGAAGATATAATTACAAAAACAAATTGAAAAGAGAAGTAATTAATTAATGGAAAATAGTGCAAGTTTTATTTACAAAAAAATTACTTTATTCAAAATTACTTGCAAAAGAAGAAATGATTTGTTATTAATTTTTTTAGATATTTCGTTATTTTATTACTTATTACTCATTATTAGTATTAAAAAAATTGCTTTTTGGTTTTGCTTTATGATTAAAGAAGTCTATTCATTTGTTAGCATGTTTCCCTTAATTTCTTGTTAATTGATATTAACTTGAAAAAGAGGATTGAAACTTGATTTTAAAAAATTTTCAATAAAACAAGGCTTGATTGAAACGCACTTTTTGTCTCAAGATTACTTTCAACTCTCTTGACATGGGCTAAAACGTTTCCAGACCAAGAAATCTCAGGTGAGATAGAAAACCAAGGCAAATTGTCTATGAAAAAAGACACTAAAAATTTATTTTTAGTTTCTTTTTTTATAGACGATTTAGTAGTTTTTATTTTTATTGTCTTTTATTTATTTATTTTTAGTGTCTTTTTTCATAGACGATTTAGTAAGCTTTTTACTAACTTTCCGAACCAGAACTTTTTCACGACATGGAAAGTAATCGTTAACTCAAAAAATATAATTATTTTAAGAAATTTCTCCTCTCTGATATAAAATTATAGGTCGACATAACTGGCACATAATTCTTTATTCCAAGATAAATAAAACTTATGAAATCACAGGAAAAACTAGAAGAAATACAGCGTCGACTAATTCTCCTGATCTGGAAGATTTCATGGGAAGAAAATGGAAGATACAAGAAAACATTTTTTCTTCCGAATGTCGTCACGGAATGGGAGAGTGAATTACCGTTGAAGTTAGGGAAAGGAAAATTGGATAGTCAGTTACGGTTAGGGTTTTTTTTACCAGAGCGATTGTCGAATCGGATTTCTCGTCGAGACATTTGTTGGTGGTGAGGGACGAGGACTCCGTCATCATCTAAATCAACAGATGCTGCATTGCACGCCATTCGCCAGGAGAAATCGCAAAAGTGATGATCATTTTTGAATCGCATTCACATTTTGTGCACCGGAAAAATTACAGTTTTATTTTTTTTTCGAACTACACTAAGAAACTGCCACATCTCCTTCTCCATTGATCACGTGGATCTATCAGTTTTACGTCTTCTGAATATACCGCAGCATATTTATTGGCTAGTGCTCGCAATTCGTGCAAGCTCGTAACAAATGATTCATGAATAGAGTCACAAACAGACCGGTCAGATGCATTTCAAACAGTTCCGGTCAGATGCATTTCTGTTCAGGATATTGTAGTAATTAAACCGGTACTAATATCCTATATTCTATACAAGGGAAGGATCACCTGGGTAGGGCAGCAGTTGCTTTCAGTCGTAAAACTGATGGCAAAGCTCATAAAATAGCGAAACCCGCTATTGTATTGGCGAAAACTCAAACTCCTTTTTACAATCTACCCTCAACTCATGGGAATTATCTTGTAAAAGATCTTTCAGCAATCCAGACGAATGTTCGTCCGTGCCGCGAGAAAACGCGCGATCAACTGAAAGTCGGATTTCTCGTACAAGTAGTTACGGTGAGCGCGCATGTCTGACTGGTTCGCCAGTATACTACTGGCTGAGTGAAGAATTCTATTTTCAGGTCACCAATGTGCTGATCTCCGACAATGAAAACCTTTCATTTTACCTCAAATGCCTCATATATGGATCCCACACATTTTTCACACCTGCTTAAATAATACCAAGTGCTTGCACACTTGGAAATCATATACATACTAGTCTGGATAAAAATTTATTTAGTGCGACCTTTTACTTTTCACAACAAAATAAAAGCTTAATGCCATGTACCAAACTGTGACGTCATAAATTTATTTATATGATATTATTTATATTCGGCGGGTTTATTATTTATTAGAAAAATGAAAATTTCGCGTGACTAGGTCAATTTCAAATTAACAAATTGTTTATTTATGCACAAGACACTCACTAACACAAGATGCACTGAAGAACTGAGTTGTAAATTTAATTTGAAGTACATGAATATTTCCCAAAATCTACTTGTAATTTTCATTTGACCGAAACACAAAAAAAACAAAAGATAAGATTTACCTTTATTCCGGGGTAAAAATTACCTGCAACAAAAATTAACTTCACAGGATAAATTTTATTCAACTATCGGTTAAATTTTCTTTTGTTTTTCCATGACCTGCAACAAATTTTATCCTTTGTTTTTTTTTTTGAGAATTCATAGAACCGAATAATCATTTGCCACAATTTTTATTGATCCGAATCGCCATTTGCTATAATTTTTATTTATCCAAATGTTCATTTGACATAATTTTCATTTATTCGAATTGCCATTTGTCATAATTTTCATTTGTCCTAATTTTCGTTTGGCCTATTTTACATTTGTCCGAATAACCATTTGTTATAATTTTTATTTATCCGCATCGCCATTTTCCATAATTTCTATTTATCCGAATACTCGTTTGGCATAATTTTTATTCGTTCTAATTTGCATTTGGCCTATTTTACATTTCCGAATAGCCATTTGTCATAATTTTTATTTATCCAAATCGCCATTTGCCATAATTTCTATTTATCCGAATACTCGTTTGGCATAATTTTTATTCGTTCTAATTTGCATTTGGCCTATTTTACATTTCCGAATAGCCATTTGTCATAATTTTTATTTATCCAAATCGCCATTTGCCATAATTTCTATTTATCCGAATACTCGTTTGGCATAATTTTTATTCGCCAGAATTTTCATTTATTATAAGCTTCATTTGTCCTAATTATTATAAGCTTCATTTGTCCTAATTATCATAAGCTTCATTTGTCCTAATTATCATTTGTCATAATTTTTATTTGATCTAATTTTCGTTTGTGATCATTTTCATTTGTCCGAATAACCATTTATCGTAATTTTTATTTATCCGAATAGACATTTTCCATAATATCTATTTATCCGAATAGTCATTTGTCATAATTTTTATTTATGCGAAAATTCATTTGTCATAATCATTTTTTGCCGTAATTTTCTTTGTCCTAATTTTCATTTGTCCGAATAGCCATATTTCATAATCTCCTTCTATCCGAATTCTTATTTGTCATAAACTTCACTTGCCCGAAAGTGCATTCGCCCTAACAATAATGGCAGGAAATTCAAATTCAGTCAATAAGAAATTTTAATTTCAATTTCGCGCCATTATTGTTAGGGTGGATGCACTTTCGGGCAAATGGAATTTAGGACAACTGAGAATTCGGTTATAAGGAAATTATGGTATGTGGTAATTCGGACAAATGAAAGTTATGACAAATGACGATTCAAGCAAATAAAAATTATGAAAAATGGCTATTCTGATAAATGAAAATTAGGACATTATGGTAAATAAAAATTATGACAAATAACAATTTGGATAAATGAAAATTAGGAAAATGATGGTAAATAAAAATTATGAAAAATGACAATTTGGATAAATGAAAATTATGACAAACGAAAATTAGGACAAATAAAAATTATGGCAAATGATCTTTAGGATAAATAGAAATTATGACAATTGGCGATTCGGATGAATAAAAATTATGGCAAATAATCATTAGGTACTATGAATCTCGGTTCTTGCGTTAATTGCAACACACATTTTTAAAAAAGGAACTCTGAATGTTTTCTACATGAACTGCATTTTTATAATTTAATACAAGATTTTATTTAATAATAGTATCACGTATGTAGGTACTTGTACTTGGTCCTTTTTTTCATTTCACAAATTTAATCACATTTAATATCATTATGAAAAATTAATATTCAATTAATAACTACTGACTTGGCGGTGTATCTCAACACGAATTGTTTTTTGGGGATAATCATAACTATAAAAAAATTTTATGAAATCTTTATTATAACTGTTAAGCTAAAGAATTCGTAAAAGTTAATTTTATAATTACATTTATTTACGACAAAAACAAGAGTGATCCGAGATACGGATTTGGTTCCTCTGTCTTAAGTAAAAAACAAGAATTCAACATGAAACTCGATAATTAAATTATTAAATTCAACATCGAAATTTGTATTATCCTTTTTTTGTAACTACAGTTCGACAGCAAGAAAATATTTGCACATGTACACCTATTTACGTATCTGTTTCCTCCTACCTTCATTAGAGTCTATCGAGTTTTTTTAGCACAATGCTGGCAATATGACGTTAAATATATATAGCAACATTTCAAGCAACTAGACTAATTACTAAATTAAATAACTTCTTGGTACAGCACGGATGCTTTTATCCTCATGCATCAATTAGAATATCAGTTGCAGAAACTGTTAATTGGTACAATGAATCTCATTTTAAAATATACCTTCATTTAAGTGGAAATAACTAATGCTTCGCAGGCAATTAATTGTTATGGTAAAAATAAACGATATTCGGCCTTCGGTTATTAACTTTTTGTTAAATTAATAATATACTGATGAAATGAATACAAATTGTATACAATTACGATAAACTTAAAATTAGTGCAAAAATTTTAATATCTTTAAAAATTTTTGTGGTGTATGCAGGGGATACATTCTAAGGTATGCAGAGGATACTCTCTAAATCTGAGTCAGTCAATCATTTTCACTGATTTTATTCAGAGACCCATTTCTTGTTAATTCGTCAGTGAATTTTGACTGAATTTCAGTGACATTGACTAAAATTCAGTCAAAATTCACTGATGAATCAGCTAAAAATGGATCAGTGTATGAAATTTAACTGATTCAAATTTAGAGAGTAAAAATATATACACAATAAAAAAAATACTAAAAATTGTTACACTTTAAAATAGTTTGGATTAAATTCAGTAAAATTTTTCTGGATTTAAGCAAAATTGATTCTAAATTTAAGACTCAATTCTGAAAGTCAAGTAACTTGGTATTAAGTTTACACCAATATTACTTAAATTAAGACATTTTACTGAAATTAATCCAAACCATTTTAAGGTGTAACAATTTTAAGTATTCTTTTTTATTCTATAGAAAAGAAGTCATAAGTGAATAAAAGTCTGTTTTCTGATTCAGGATGTTATAAAAAAATCCAACAAGTATCATTCATTCCTTGCGTCAGAAAAGTTTCTCTAGTCATGCAACTACAACCGTGAATCAAAAAATGCCATAAATTATATTAACGACGACCAGCGGATATGCGAAATGGTAAAAGTACATGAAACGAGTGCAGGAAAATAAATCTGTAAGAGAATCGGAATTAAATTGCTTTCACCGTCAGAAAAATCGATCAATTTAATTGTCAAACGAATGCGACATTAACCGAATAAAATCAGTCTTCTTTTTATTTTCCCATGAAAACATTACTTCTTAATCTACTTTTCCATACACGATGAAATATTGTATATTTTTTATGATATGTTATATTTCAAAAAAAGAGCCATTAAATGTAATATAAAAATAAAATCATTATTTAATCTGAAAGCAGTAATTCAATCCAGAAGCATTTTCGTGTTGAGCCGTAATTTGAGAAAATGAAATATATTCTTTTGGGGTTGTTCGTTACACCTACTTTTCACTGAGAACAAACTTCTCGCATACCTCAGTATTTTTCTTTAAACATCCAATTGCCGCAGATGCGTTTCCAAAGAAAATGCTTTATCTCTAGGATAGGAAATTCGATATCATCGACAAACATTGTGGAAGCCACGAGAATCTAGAAAACGTACCATTTATTCGATTGTTTGCACTTCCTTCTACCATTTTTATGAAATTCTGATATAATAATAATACTTTTTTACTCAAATTCATGGAAATTCGTAGATTATTTAAAAAACACCATGAATCAATCAAGTCAATAATTGCTTAAATAAACCGAGAAAACCAGAGATGGAATAATTACGGAAAACTTAATTGATTGCGTATTGCATAATTACAATATATCCGTCATTAAACCTTCGAGGGGAAATGTAAACGTTACGTCATGACAGTTTCTCATTAACCACTTCAATTAGCAGTAATAGAAACGAGATCAAATAAATGTACACATTTTAATTAAAAGATTTATATGGATGAAAATCAATAAGTTGGAATTTTTCGAGTTTATACTTAAAAGAAAGAAAGTATTTTCAATCCGTACAAAACCTTTTTTCCCCGTTCATAATAATCACATTAAGTGTAAAAATAATTATAAGCGAAGTGAAGAAGTGCGTTCTTATTTTCTATTCAAAAATTTTTTTAACTTAATGACAAACTTTTAATTTCAACGATTTACAATATTTTTCAAGTTTAAATAACAATTAGATCTTCTTTTAGAGGTTTATATAATGTTATTCTATCATAAACAACTTGTAATCAAAATAAAATATTGCTTTAAGATTATTAAAAACTTTTTTTAACCCTTTAGCTACCAGCGTTGCAAAGCAACGTTCACTTTTTTCAATTCTCTCGAATTTTCATTTAATAAACTTAAAATTCTGCAAAATAATGATGTGGATTGGATCGTATCGTTATCATATTAATAGAAGCCGAGAAAATTCAAAAAAATTTTAAAAACTTTTATTGAAGAAAATCGTCAGAAAATGACGATATATTATTCCTGAATTTTTTCAGAATTTTTAGACAACGGGAAAAGTGTCTGGTAGCTAAAGGATTAAGTTTAAAAATAGTGTAAATATCGATAATATTTATTTTTGCAACTAACTTCACTGATTGTAAATACCTGTTGTGTGATCGGATGACAATGTTAACCATGAAAAATTTTATAATTCCAAAAAATAACTTTACTCTGAAATAAACTATTAATCAAGTGCTTTAGAGGTGAGAAGTACATTTTTTCATTAATATTTCCTTCATAGACTCACCTCCAAAATGTGCTTCATTTAACCATAAACACCGAATTGATGTACGCACACTCTTTAGGATTTTTAAATTCGTTATTTCTCTTAAATAACCACACTTCATGACTACTTATGTATAATTCACTTTTAACATAACTAATAATTTTCTATTGTGAATTAATTCAGAAGGAAAAATTAAACTCCTTCAACATAAAAATAATAAAAAATTGTTTTGTGACCGGATAACATAAAAATTCAGAGACATTTAAAAAGTGATTATTACTTCTCAATTATGATTAGGAAAAAAATATGAACTTTATTTTCCAATTCTGCAATCAATTCTGGAAGTACACGTGCATTGATAATTAGATACAGAATTTTCTGTAAAAAGATATAACGCTACTAAACTGAAAAAATGTAAGAGGGGATATAGGACCGGATGGCATTTACTCATATTTAATCGAATTTATTTTGATACAGGATAAAGCAAAAATAATTGTCGTGTAGATGTTTCAGATAAAAACACGCTTAAAAAAACCGTGTAATTAAAACAATTATTTCTTCATATATACGCGAATAATATTCCAAGGACATGATATTGCCAACTTTTTGATTTCCACCCGTATACAATATTATAATATTAAAAAGAATTTTTTCAATGAAACATAATTTGCTACTTCTATATTGTAAAAAAATTAGCAAATTGTGATAGCCGATAAAATTCGATCATAAATTAATCATAATTAATCAGAATAAATGGTTGATTTATAAATATGAATCAAGTATCATGTACAAAAACAAATTCAAGCGCGGTGGTGTTTGACGGATATCTCAAAGGTAAATCGCCTCGATAATCCCTTAGGGTAAACCTAAACTCATGAGAGTCCTTGACATCAATCATCTGCGGGTTAGGTTTGGGGAAAAAGTATGGTAGAAACTTTCTTTCTTACCCCCATCCCTTTCTTTCCCGGAGAGTAAGAACAGGTGTTTTTCTCTTAGCCGAGAAGAAAAGTTCGATCAAGAATCCTAGAGTTAAATGCTTTTCCTTGAAAGGTTTTTTCGAGGTCTCCATTTGAACAAAAACGGTCATTACAATTATCTGGACACGCTGACTCAGTTTTATGCAATTTTAGTTTCATTAGATTGATTTTGCGATTAAACCCCTCTAAATTTCTTTACACTAGGGGCTGTTCAAGTATTACGTAATTGTGAGAAGTATTACGCGATTGTGAGAAGGATGGAAATATGATTTTCGTTCATCTGAAAGAGACAGGAATATACCAAAAGCGTTACGTAATACTTAAACGGTCCCCTAAGAATAAATAATATTCTTTTGAAACTAAAAATGTTATTCTTAGCTAATAATTAAGGGTCAGGGAATCGAATGTGGATCAGGTTTCAGAAACCATGAGTTTAAAAATATAGTTTTAATCCAAAATTATTTTTATTGATATTAAACGTTTGGTAGGTCCTTTGACATCAAAAATTAATAATGAAATTAATTGTCAGCAGAAATCAACATTGATATTTTTGAATCATATCCACATTCAGTTCCCTTACCCTACTCTTTTATAATATTACATATATTTTTATAGTTGTATTTTTTGGAAATAAAATGATGAAGTTTTTACAGTGTGCAGAGTGATTTTTCCAGTTCGTTTGGTTTATACACAACCATGCAAGATTGCACAAATTTAAATACGCTTATAGGTACCTACTACATGCTAATCGATAGTGGGATGCATGGTCACAGTTCGTTTCTGGCCACCGCATCCGAAAACAAGATTACAGGCTTTCAGGTGGGTGTGTCGAGAAACACAGCGGTGTTTGAATTTCCTTTTATATAAACTTCAGCTTACTACTCAATTCACCTTTTTTTACATCTCAAATTCTGTTTAAAAGTGAAAAAGTTATTCATCTCGCAAATATTAGAAGTACTAGTAATCTGTCTCTCAACCCCAGGAAAGTTTCCGAGTAACTTCGAGATTAATCGTAAAATACTTACAGATGAACTTTATCTTTTACTAATTATAGGTGGTAATGTGTAATTAATTTGTTTTAAAAATAATGCCGTACATTTTACTTTGGACCTGGGATGCACTGGAAAGAAGCAATTTTCAAAAAAACTGATTTTTTACACATATACTGTTAGAAATGTTCCTAAATTTCCGGAATTTTTAAGTTGCGAGGGTTACAGAAATTTTTATGAAATTTAAGATACTTTTCTAAAATCATATCTGAAAATTACCAAAATTTAACTGAATTTTCATGATTTAAAAAAAATTTCAGTTGCGGCAACTGAAATTTCCTAAATTTAATATTAAATTTACTAAATTGTAACTAAAAGTTAAAAACATATCTTAAAATTAAAACGTAACTAAATTTCAGTTACATATAACTGCATAAAGCTTTAGTTACCTGTACGTAAATGTCTTTCTGTTACAGTTTCGGAATTTTAAATTACAAGTTTCAGAATTTTCAGTTACAAATTTCAGAATTTTCAATTACAAGTTTCTGAATTGTCAGTTACAAGTTTCCGAATTGTCAGTTACAAGTTTCTGAATTGTCAGTTACAAGCATCGTAAAATTACGTTTTTTTAACCGAATATTCTGTTACTTGTACCTGATTTTTCCTAAATTTTTTCTAAGATATGTATTTACAAAAATGTAACCGAAATTTAAGAAACTGTAACTAAAATTTCAGTTAAAGTAACTGCTTAAAACCTCAGTCACAAGTCTGAAAATTACCACGGAAATTTCTAACAGTGTATTTTCAAAAATTCAGCATTTTTTATGCTAAACTAAAACGTATAAGCAAATAAACTCTACTTTCTGATTTATTTCCATGAAACTAAACTTAAAAAGTCGGAAAAAATCAAAAAAGTAAGTTTATTTAAAAAGGGCTGAACCAATTTATTTTATCATATACTCTAAAATACAATGTATACCAAATTCTCAGTAAAGAAAGATGAGTCTGGAAATGCAAAAGTGAGTAAAGTTCCGCTTTAAACCAACATGTCATCTATCCACTCGCTGTAAAGTTTAAACTCGTACACTTAAACTTTATAAGCTCGTAAAAATGTCACCCGCATATAGATACGAAAAACTGAAATGGAACAAACGATACGCGTTGATAGTTTGATACGAAAGTTGATGTCACATGTTACACTTGGAAAAAAATGCCAATCCAGACAAGGGAGAATTGTACTTCCATTCTATGCCCTCTGGAACGCAACTGGTCTGCGAAATCAATTTCCGTTACGTTATTCGCGTTTTCGCTTAAGGGGGTGTGATACGTTATGATGTCACGAATTACCGACGCGGGGTATGAAAAATATTCGGCAATCCTATTTTAAAACAAACAAAGATATCAAGTTGAAACTTAAAAGAATGATAGGAAATATGAA